>VZTI01000214.1:832404-940925 GCA_013397865.1 Struthidea cinerea
CGGGGCCCGCGGATGGAGCAGGGCCGGGCGGCTCCATGGTGTCTGTCTCCCGGCTGGCCCGGCTCGCACTGAGGGGGCTGTGCCGGGTGTCCAGCGAGCAGAAGTGGCTGAGATGGGGCACCGCGGGCCCCCCATTTAGCTGTCCAAAAGCCAGAAACAAGGGAGCTTTCCTGGGGTTTCTTCGTTCTTAAATGTGGATCACAGAGGCATGTCAAGCTTCAGACTAGCCAGTTGATTGGTTCTGTTGGGTCTAGAGGAAGCTGTAAGCACGTCTTTGCAAAAGAACCACTTCTTTTGGTGGCTGATGGAGCCCTCCTTAACTAAAAACCCAAACTATGCTAAACCATGACAAGATATCAGAGGCAAAACTTTGCTCCTACATAATCTTGCACCAGTTGAGTTGTCAGAAGTGTTATTTTTTCCGAGTGACTTTCTATTTCTCCATTGTAAAGCAATTATCTAAGAAAACAGTATCATCCCAAATGTCTCCAGGCTGGGCAGATACACTTAACAGAATATAAATAAGTATTTCCACATTTCAGAGACAAATGATGCAAAACATACCAAACTAGGTATGTTTTAAGCCTACTAAGTTCATCTTTGAAAAGTTGATGAAAGAAACAACATCTTTAAAGTCCATCAAAATTCTACATTGTGGTAGACTGACAGAATGGTTTAGGAGGCAAACACACCAGAAACTTCTGTCACTTTACCATGGTAACATTTAATTTCTATTAGCTTCTAGTCATTAACTATCTGCTTTGTAGATACGTGCTTAGTAGAAGACATACATGTGAAATGAAACAGGAATTACACAAATACAGAGTAAAGACATATATGCAATTTCACTGATAAGTAAACCCAGTTAAAAGGACTATAGATATGTTAACCTTCCACATTTTAGCATACTTTACATCTGGGATCTATTTGAGCATACGTTTTTGAAGCAAAAACTATGATCTAATACTAAATCCCTGTTAGTCAATTAAACATAATTGAAAAAATAATTCAGATCATTTCTGGCTCTTTCAAAATGCATTTATACCAGCACACTGGTTTGAATAGGTAACAGGAAGAACTACATCTGTAAGTATTTTAGTGTTCTTATTGGCGGTTTTACACATAGGTTTAACACAGAATTTTGATAAATTACGCTGGTCTATAAAAGCTGTCCATACTTGCCGGAAAGGTGAAAAAGTCAAAAAGAATGTATGTTTCTACTTCTAAGTAAAAAATAGTGGGAAAAAACCAGACCAGCCAAATCTATTATCTTTGGCTCAGGATGACTGTGTGCATATTTTCCCCATGAACTTCTTACAATACATTTTTAACCTGGATTCTTATGAAAAACAGGCTTATGCAATTAGTGTCTTTCTGTGTGCAAAGACTTCACCTTTGGGTCCCCTGGTAAATCCAACCAAATTAAACACTGTAAGAAAGCTCAACATATAATTGCATTACTCCAACATTGCTGCAAAATTTATGAGTGCATAGACAGAAATCCTGTTAATAGGCTAGTATAGTTGCGAAGACACTCTCAGTCATACTTCAGAAGTTATGGCACTCAGGAGAAGCCCCCAATGACTGGAAAAAGGGTCACTCACTCCATTTTTATAAGGAGTTGAAAGAGTGGACCCTGAAAGCTGCTGATCAGTCAGCCTCAGTGTCTGGTACAATAACGAAACAGGTCTTCCTGAGAGTTGTGTTGAAGCATATGGAAGACAGGGAGGAAATTAGAGACTGCCAACAGGACTTCAACGAGGGCAAATTTTGTCCACCTAACCCAATGACCTTCTGCAGTAGAGTGACTGCATCAGTTGAGAAGAGGAACCTCTGTCATTCACTTCAGCTTACACAAGGCCCTTGTATGGCTCTCCACAACATTGTGGCCATATCTTGGAGAGATATGGGCTTGACAGATGGACTCTTAGATGAAAATGGCACTGGCTGAATGACCACGTTCTGAGAGATAATGTCAGTGGCTCAATGTCCAGATGGAAAACCAATAACAATTGCTATCCCTCAAGAGTGAGACAATTGTTATTTTAGTTTTTCATCAGTGGCACAAGATAACAGGATCTAGATTTAGATTTAGCTAGATTTAGACTTAGTAGGATTTAGACAGATGGAGCACCTCTCATACAAGGAAAGGCTGAGAGAATTGGTTTTGTTCAGCCTGGAAAAGACTTTGGGGCGATTTAATTGCAGCCTTTCAGTACCTGAAAGGAACCTCCAAGAAAGACAGAGAGGGACTATTTACAAGAGCATGCAGTGACAGGACAAGAGAGAATGGATTAAAACTAAAAAAGAGTAGGTTTTGATTAGATAGTAGGATGAAATGCTTTGCTGTGTGAGTGGTGAGGCACCAGAACAGGTTGTCCAGAAAAATTGTGGGTGCCTCATCCCTGGAATTGTTCAAGGCCAGATTGGATGGTGCTCTGAGCAACCTGGTCTTGTCAAAAGTGTCCCTGTGCATGGCAGCATTCTTGGAAACAGATGATCTTTAAGGTCACTTCCACCCAAAACATTCTACAATTTCATGATCAAGTGCACTGTCACCAGGTCTGAAGATGATGTCAAGCTGAGTGGTGCAACTGACACGCTGTAGGAAAGGGATCCCATCAGGAGCAACCTGGACAGGCCTGTGGCATGAGCCCATGTGTACCTCATGAAGTTCAACAAAGCCAAATGATGGGTTCTTCACATGGGCCTGAGGGAGGAATGAAGAGCAAATACGACAAGGGTACTGTTGGAAGCTAGAAGTTTGTCAGGTAAGAAAGATTCTCTCTCCAGTCACCACTGTCTTTCAGGTTTTTCCTTCTCCCTAATTGTTGTGGCCATTAGCCATTGATCCAAGACGCACTCTGTCTTCTGTGGTTCAGATCTGAGAGCTCTGCCAGTACTATCTATATGTTCAAAAGAGGTTTTTTTACAAGAACTGTCAGTACCAACATTCAGATCTGTACATTTCCTGATAAAGAGCAAGCCTTGATATTTATTACCCAATGAACTTTAAAACACCATTCAATAAGCTCAATTTATTTCTGTTACACAAGCATACTCCTTGCTTACCAGGTTTCATGATTAAAGAACTCGTGTAATTGTCCACAAAGACACTGACTCAGCCAACCAGTCAGTATTTACATTAAAATTTTCAAAAAGCAGAAGATAAAGGTCAACATCCTGTTGAATTCCACTGTGTTGCGTAGAAATTAGTTGGTCAAAATCTTGTGTCAGTATCCTTCTGCAATACAGCTGCAATACAACTAACATGTACATGATGAGATGTTCTACTATCTCAGAGGTACATGTTGTACTTGGTACGTATCCTAATTTTTAATTGCTATTATATTTACATAAATCATCCATTCTGTCTTAATTATTTTAGAAATTCTGGATAAATTAGTTAAAGTCAACTAATTTGCTTATGTTTACAGTACTCCAAATCAACCTAGTTCCAAATTTTCAAAAACCTGCAGTTATTAAATGAAATTTCATATTTGATGTTTCCATATTTCTTTGTTCAAAATTGCCACAGTTTTAACAAAATTTGTTCACGATGCTTTGAAATAAAATGGAGGAGGGGAACGGGGTGGGGGTGATGACCAAATTAAAAAATGTTTATAAGTAAAGAACATAAGTAGAATGGCATAGTGGGAGCAAAACGAAGGAAGATAGCATAACAGAAGTAGGGGAACTGGAGAGTGTTGGCAGTCATATAGTCAGGATACACAACAAAATATGCTGGCTATTTAAATACTGCAGTTAGTAAATATTCAGGTCTATTCACATGCAGAAAACAGCCCCAAGCAAGCTGTCCTGCATGTTTACTCTGGCAGGTCAGACACTATTACAGTGTTAAATCACAACCAATTCTCAGATCACTCTGAAGCTCGATCCCTCCACCCTTTCTGTGTCAGATCCCTCAAGTACTTCTGCCTTCAGCTAATGCTTTAGAATAACTTTTAGAATTAAAAGACCATGACCATTAACTTTATTACTTGGTGATAGCTAACAAGGCAGCTGTCATGTAAAGACATCTGTAAGAACAGATCTGATTTCAAATTATTGAGACCTACCAGCACATGTCAAATGAAACTATTGCAAAATATCTTGTTTGAAGGGAAGAAAGGAGCACTTCTCTCCCTCAAGCCCCTTGGACTTGTTCCACTTCACCAAAAGTAAAATTATATTTTAAAAATTTCCTTGATAGTACTCAGCATCAAGGATGAAACTCCAATCCTCTGACTTGTGGTATTCAGGGGTGACACATACATTCCACTTTTCAGATTAACAAACTGCAAAGAATGTTATACTTCCACAACCTTAGCCATATGAGTTTGTGAACATGTTTTAAAAGACAGAAATTCTAACAATTCTTCAATGGACACACCAATAGCACTAATGTTAATTTGATTTTGCTTTGTGACTGATGGACTTTTTTAATAGAAGTTGGAAAGAACGAACCTGTTTATATTATTAATCTTCAACAGAAACACTTGAAAAAAAATACTGTTAGGACCTGACATACTCAAAGTAGTGAATAATTCAGCTTTATCCCTTTGCAAAACATTAAATTATAGGTATCATCTGACATAAGAGGCACTTTTTTTTCATTATCAATGAATAAAAGCACTGTTAAATGAATATCCCCCTTTTTATGATTCTGGCATTTGCAAAATTTTTCCATAGAAATAGTTTCTTCTTTAAACAAAGATAGTAATCATTTCCCATGTAAGGAAAATGCTGTTTCTTGTGTAGTGGAATGTGCTGTCATCTATTGCTAATGGACGGTTTGCTTGAGATTTTATTTCACTAAGACTGCATAGATCTACTTAGAAATGCATTTAAGTGTTGAATGAGTAGGCTTCATATTTCCTCACAAAAAGAAACAACTGTACTTACTGAGTCTCATAACACTGATTAATCTAGTTTCTACACCCACATAGTGGTTCTTATATCCCCATGTTGCAGAACAAGAGATATTTTGACTATAACTCTGCAACAAGATTCAACAAAAACAATTGAAACAAAATGAAAAAATGAATAAAATAAGCAAAGCAGAGTGAAATAAAATTAAACCAAATAAATCAAACTAAATCAACCAAAACCTATATTTAAAAAGTTATGGATTTATGATTTTGGACTGTCTCTGTGTGCTATACAAACTATATAAACACATATACACACATGGTTGTTACTTGGTTAGAATTGAAAGAAGGCAAAGTTGTAGAAAAAAGTATTAGCCACTTTAAAAGTCAGGATCTCTTGGTCTTTGGAGAGAGTTATTTCATCTACCAATATGTGTATATCGTATGCGTATTCACAGTTGCTGTAAACAGACGAAAAACCACTTTAATGTATATGTGAAACTAAGCTGTCTCAGCCTTTATAGTAGCACAGCATCCTGAAATGTATCCAGGGAAGTTAAATGTTAAAATAAATGCTGACTTATTCTGCGAAGTTTTATTCAACCGTCATCATTCACAAAATGGAAGTACGACATCTCCAAGCCATACTTTACTAAAAGTAAACTGAGTGCAGGTTTTCACAGTACTTAAAGTGTCAACATATTCTCTCAAAAAAGTCTTGACACCTAATTACTTGAAGAAAAAAGACATGAATATGAAATAGCCCATGAAAGATATATGGAAGTAGAATAGATGAATTCTATAGTCTAGTCTATAGAATGATAGACCTGTGATATATAAGGACCTTGCCTTTACCTTTACTGCTGATACTGAGGAAATTGATAGAGGTTTAACACACTATTTGATAAGTAATCTAAAAAAATAGTGAGTGGCTTTTCCTATTAACAATGATACTGCCATTAGTAGAAACATGCCACAGGCCTTAGGCTAAATTTGCCACTAAATTTGTCCTCCCCAGTCCTTGTTTGTTGTCAACTTATCTTGAGAGCTTGTGCAACATGTAGCTTGGTACCAGATACATCTTCCTATGATGTGGAGTTCAGCACAGGATAATAGCAAAGGACTTGAAAATACAAATGAGATTGAAAAGAGAGGCCCCAGGACAAACTGCTGGTTGTCATTTCTGCTTGTGATAGAAATACATCCTTATGAGTGAGGAAGTTGACCACACTAAACAGAATAAAGCAAAGCAGCAGAAGCTCAAGGCAGAAACCCCCAGGGGGTGCTGGGGCTGTGAGGATGTTGCAAACTTCCAGAATCCTAGTACCCAAAGGACCCCTCTCTCACTCTCTCGCCCCGCCCTCTGCCTGGTCCAAGAATCTTGGTTCTTCTTTTCTCCACATTCAAGCTGCAAGAGCACTTAAACCTGCTCAAAATTCATAGCTGTTAATTGCAAACAACTTTCTTGGTCAGGGTAACACCTCCACGGTTGCATCTACAAGGTCTAAGCTGCTAGATGTTTTTATTTTGATTTAGTCAATATCAACCCAGATTTGAATAACACACAACTCTACATTTACCCAGCTTCCATAACATGGCAGTTTGTTTTCAAACAACTTTATCCACAATACTTTTTTCTCCAGCCTATTTTCAAGTCTGTTCTGTTTCTCTGTAATTGCCTGCAGTATCAGACACCATTCATCATGCGTAGCTAGTGCTCCAGATCAGAGACAACCAGCATTAATCTAACAACTCAACCCAGCAAACCCTAATTTCTCTGTCCAGTTTTAATTCCAGACTATCAAAAGACATGAGGTCTTTCCCCAGACCCTCAACAGCATGCACTCTGACCAGGCCAGATACATGTCCTCTGCAACTCTGTATCAATTTTAATGTTATTTGTATTTAGCATGTATAATGCAGTATGTGTTTTGCCTACTGTTTTTTAACAGAACCAGTTTACAGAAATACATAAGACATTGCAGAGTTAAAATACTCTGTCTGGGTTACCTATTACAAAAATGTTCTAAGGACAGTCTACCTTCTTACGGTCTCTCATATTGTTACTAATTACTGTCTCATACACAGAGAGGTTGAATTTAGGCCTTCTCATTTTGTTCTTCATATTTCTAGACAGTTTGAACCACAATGAAGCTTTTAATTGCTTTCCTGTTCAGGATATTTCCAGACTGTGTTTTAATACTGATATTATGCATTGCACAAAAATAGAGACTAGGTATTTTGATAGATTATGGCATTATCAGTTCCCTTCAGAGAATCTTGTCATATAACAGGGACATGCTTAAAGAGTTTAATTCATCCATCTTCACTGTATTCTCAGTCATGGGTTTTTTTTACGAATTTGAAAATTCAACATATTTGTCAAATCAGTCATGATGTTTCATTTGTTTAAATAGCTTTGTTTTCACATAACCAGTCATATTGAGAACACTTACAGTTCAGTTTTGTCAGTAATCTCTGCGTTATTTTGGCAGATATTCAAGCTATCTCACACCTCTTCCTTGCATCTACAGAATAACATTTATTTTATTTATCAGTGGAAAAAGAATACTAATACAAAACCAATAGATTTTTTAGTCATTATTGATGAGCATTAGAGACTTATATCCACAGGTGTTTATGTAACAAGGTAAGAATATGAATGCTTAAACATTTATTTTTAAATAAAGTAACTAATTAATAAAGTATGCATTTACTGTACAGTAAATAATCTTTAGAAATATTACATTACTCTATGAGTCTGTATAACTACACCTAGTCAAACTAATTTGTCCTTGGAGGACTTTATAGTATATACTATATGTAGAATGTCTCTAAATTCTATACTTCTTTCCAAACGTATGCCCAACACAAGAATATATATTGTATACACCATGTGAACATATGGTTTCAACCCGTATTGTGACCACTTTATATAACCATTAAAAAACTATTTTATTTAGTCCATAAATAAAATAATCCATCTTGTTATTTGTGGCTCCTGGAAACACAACTACTCTAGTTAGAAAACAGGTTTCTCTTTACGTGGTGAACTGAGAGCAATAACACAGACCTTCTTCACATAGTTTATGAAATAAACCTGCAAATCTCAGATTAATCAGTTCCATTTCAGAATGATTGACCCCTAGTTAGTCTGGCAATAAAAAAACAAGCAGTGGAAAACTGATCTGACTCCTCAAAGAGATCACACAAGTCCATTTCAGGGATTTAGATCCAGCAAATTTTATATCTATATTGAACAACCTAAATTTCTATTTCCTGTGATACTAAGGAGAATTCTGTCCTGTTCTTGCACACAGAATGTCTATTACATGAAGCACAGAAAAATTAAATAGTGTCACCTTCCCTCTGGTATTCACTTAGCATTTTCACCACCACCAGGCAGTACAGCGGCACACAACAGCCACAGGACAACAGCATTGAGAGTTCATGGAAAGAATTCTATTTTAAATTCCACATCAGCACCACATTACTTTTCAGATATAGGCTATATATTCAACTTCATCCCTACTACATAGCACACAAACTCTGAAAGTTACCATTAGGTGCACTATCAGCCCAGAAAATCCAGACTAAAGCAAAAGCAGAAGCAAAGTGACCCATCACTTTGTAGAATATAGAACATGATCAGTAAAATCATTCATATAATTAAATCAATGAGGAAATTATGCAAGTAAACACAACTCACCCCTAGAAAAAGTGAATTTTTTTTTGTTTCCGTATGTTGGTGATGCCTTGAGAGACCTCCTAGAAACAGAGACTAGACAGGAGTAAGAGAATAAGGTAGGTATTTATTTGAAAGTTAAAAGTCAAAATTTAAAACCTAAGGCATCATTTGCATTTAAGTATTCATTGCAGGATGACAAATTAACTAAATCTTGCCAATTCCTGTACAAAATCATATGCCTAGATAGCAAATATACACACAGAGTGACAGACATGCAGGAAACTATATGATTAACCAGCTGAGCAAAACATTTTGGGCTCAGTAGATTAAACACAGACAGATTCCCCTAATTCTTATTGTACACTTTAGAAAAGATGTCACCTCAAAATAATTGCTCCAGTGAGGTTTATGCCTAGAGATTATCTTAATGAAGTGTCAGTAATAAGATGTATGAATTTCTATGATAATCCAAAGACGAATGCAGAATAAAAGCGTAGCACCATGGGGTTTTTTCAGACATTAAATAAACAACCAAAGGGGAGTGGGATATGGAGGGGTTTATGCTGGTTGAGATTAAAAGATATCAATACCAAGTCAAAGGCAGAAAAATAAATTTAGATGTTAGAAAAGGGCTTATATGCCCAAAAGTTTGCATGATTTTTCTAGCTATAGCATTTTTCTATTAAAAAGAAACCTTCTGATTCTGTTACATATTACTTCACTGTCCTATACAACTTGACCAGTTCCCTTTTGTTACTAGCTGCCACTGTTGCTACCAAACTGATTCCCAAAATGCAAAATATTGTTGCATTTTTCAAATTATGTCCTAGGGAGAGGAGAATTGGCTCCTTTGCAGCTGGAAGGACATTACGTGTTCTTCAGCTCAAAACTGCAACATCAGAAAGTCCACATCACCTCACAGAGTGTTGCAGCAGGTATTGGTCTTGTTAATTTTCTTAGTAAATTGAAACTAATTAAAAGTTGAGATTATAGAGATAACAGATAATTTATTATAACTCAGGTATGGCTCTGGTAGTGAAAGAAATCGGGTAGAATGAAATAAACTGAAAAACATAGCTTCATAACTTCTGTTGGTGTCTTTTTAATAGTCTGTGTGGTTTTCTTAAAAAATATAACAATCTTTGACAACTCATGACATATAATAACAGAGTCTTGTGGTTTTTTCATATATGTTGACTTGAAGGTTTACATTTTAGTATTTCACTTGATTTGGTGTGAGGTTTTCAGTTTCAAGTGTAAGGGTACATACTGTAATTTTTTGGAAAAAAAGGCTTGCTATTTTCCTTTATCACTGCAAAGGCAAATTATCCTTAGTAAAGCAAATAATTGCCTACACATGGAGGACTTTCCTTGCCAAAGTAGTATTAAAATGCACATATACTTTACATGGTGCAGTGTAGGATCTTGTAAAAATAAAGCAAGCTGGTGATCTTAGCATTAAATTCCGAAATTAGAGAGGACGTATCAATACTACACAGGAGAAATTATTCCAAGAACTAATATTTTCATACAAAAATAGAATCACAGAAAGGTTTATATTGGAATGGACCTTCAAAGATCATCTACTTCCAATGCTGCTGCTGTGGGCATGGACACCTTCCAGCAGACCAGGGTGTTCCAAGACCCATCCAACCTGGCCTTGAACACTTCCAGTGATGGATCAACCACAACTTCTCTGCTCAAGCTAGAGACTCACAAATGTGAAATAGAGAGGTAGAATCACACAGAAACATACCGAGTCACAGAATGGTTGGCTTTGGAAGAGGGGTCTGGAGATCATCTAGTCCAACCCTCCTGATAAAGTGGGTTCATCTACAGCAGGTCACACAGGACCATGTTCAGGTATGTTTTGAATATCTCCAGAGGAAGGACTGCAGAACCTCTCTGAGCAGCCTGTTCAAGTGCTCTGTCACTCCCACAGTAAAGAACAGTTTCCTCATACTCAGGTGATCTTCCTGTGTTTCAATTTGTGCCTGTTGCCCTTTCTACTCTCACTGGGTTCCACTGAGAAGAGTCGGTGCCCATCCTCATGACATCTCTCTGTAAGATATTTGTATGCTTTGATAAGATCCCCTTCCAGTTTCCTCTTCTCCAGGCTAAGAGGCCCAGATCCCTAAGACTTTCCTCACAAGAGAAATGCTCCAGTCTCATCATCTTTGTGCCATCTGCTGGATCTTTGCAGTCGTACATTGTCTTTCTTGAACTGCCAAGCCCAGAACTGGACCCACCATCTCCCTCAATGTGGTCATGCTTCTTTTGATTGAGTCAAGATATGATTGCCTTTCTGAGCTGCATACAGACACTGCTGGCTTATGTCCAATTCTTCATCCACCGACTGGATGAAGACTCCATTCTCCAAATCCTGTTCTGTGGGGTTGCTCTCAATTCATTCACCCCCCAGCCTGTATTGATGTTGGGCAATGCCCTGACCCAGGTGCAGCACCTTGCACTTGGCCTTGTTGGAGTTTACAGGGTTCACTTGAGCCCACTCCTCAAGCCTGTTAGGTTCCTCTGGATGTCACCCCTTCCCCCACAGTGTGTCAGCTGCGTCACTTTACGTCATCTCCAAACTTGCACAATATCCTACTGTCAGTACCATTGATTAAGATATTAAACAGTATATGTCCCCATAAGGACGTGGAGAACACCACTCATCACTCTCCCCTTGGACATCAAGCAATTTATTGTAGCTCTTTGGGCATGACCATCCAGACAATTCTTCATCCAACGCTCCATCTATCAAATCTATACCTTTGCAATTTGGCAGAAAGAACACTCTTGGTTTCACCATTGTCATATCTGTGTGACACTCTCAAGTCATTCAACAGATGTAATGTAAATTTGATATCTTTACTACTACAGGCACATCACTAATCTTAGAACAACTTATTTCCTTCCCTAAATATTTTCCCTGAATATTTTGCTATTTAGAATTGTCATGGGTATTTAGGGTTGTCATGGGGACATTGCAGGTAACAGCTAAGTATTGAAAGCTGGCTCAGATAAGTCAAATTGCTGTAACCAAGTCACTGACATGCTTATTAGAAAAACTTTCAGAGACTGAAATCCACTAAAATAACATCCTCTTGGAAAGATAATATTTTCAAAAAGAGCTTATTCTAGTATTTCCAGGTTCTCTGAATTGTTTATTCATCATGCTACATACCAGGTGAAATTCAGCATATATTGTGATATTTAATTTTTTCCAGTCATTCTACTCCCTTTTGCATCCTATAATTTTAAGGCATTTGTCTTGGTTTGAAAGACAGGTGTGTCTGCCAAGGAAGGCAGGAGCCTCCCTGGAAATGGAAAATGCAACCCCCTTCCCTCTGAATTATTATAATTTTGAAATTAAGGGGCTTTCAGGCAAAGATATGAGGGATAGGAATAACAGTTCTTTACTAATATATATATATGTATAACAAGACAAAAGAACAACAATAACTATGGCAGTGACAGCGAACAGAACCACAAACCCCGTGCCGGCCTCTCTCGGCTGTCGGGCCCTTTCCCCGTGGGTGCAGTTCCGCTCACAGCCGGCAGGGGCGCTGGCGGCTCCCGGTGAGCGGGGCGGGTGCGATGGTTCCCCCGCGGCTGCAGGGGGCGCTCCGGAGCGGGCTCGGGGAGCAGGCGGTGATGGCGGCTCGGCCGAGCCGGGAGGGGATGGAGCAGAGGCTGCACAAACCCCCTGGGCAGCTGATCCCGGTGCCCGGCCGGATCCTCGGGAACAGCAGGCTGGAGCAGCAGAGATGAGCAGATCCCGGGTGGCAGACGAGATGTATCAAACTCCGGAGTGCAGCAGGAACCCCGGGAGGTCTCGGCAGGCAGGGCGTGCGGAGCTACGATGTAGCNTCTCTCTGAGGCACCCGAGCAGATGGTGAAAAGGTCCCTCTTTTAGTGAGGTGGGGTGTTAGGGTCCCCGTGCAGCAGTCGCTCCAGTGAGCAAGCTCCACTCACTGTAGAAGGAAGGCAGCCGAAAAAGCAGAAGCCTGCAGTGCTGACGAATTCCCTCCCCCACGATGGCAGCCTCTCTCTCTGTCTGAACGCGAGAACCCCAGCCCACAAGCCTAGGTGAGAGAGAGTGGCCCCTTGGACCCCTCCCCCTGTGGCCAGGTCTTTTGGTTCTCCCAAGCACCCAGCAATTTGTCACCCCGACAACATATATGGGAAAAAATGCCTCAAGAGAAAAAAAGAAAACAGAAGGGGAACTTCCAAAACACCAACACATTATGGCTCTGTTTCTGCATATATATTCTGAGCCCTACCCCATAATTTTTGCAGTTGCAGAACCAGACAGACATGCTGTAGAAGAATCTTCCAAAACAGCCTGGCTATGCACAGTTTATACATTATCACATAAGTACAGTATTTACAGTGAATGGGGAACTCATTTAACTTAGGTGCCAGAGGTCACTGACACAAAGAGGGAGACAGAAGGATAAAAGGCAACATCTATTTTCCATGAACAGCAGAACAGATTTTCATTTCCATGCCTGAGTTTCCAGTCACTGTCAACAACATGAGGGTGATATACATTTTTACTTAATTTTTCTATGAGTAGCTTTTCTTCTTTTGCTGGTTCAATTAATTTTTACCAAATAATTTCTTGAACTGTTTTTTATTGCATGATTTACAGGTATGTAATGAACCGTGGATAGGAAAGTAAGTCTTTTGAGTCAGCAATTGCTGACCGAAATATAATCTCCCAAGTAATTACAGACACCAAAATGGAAGCCACATTTTGGAAAAGGGAAGCGATTTAAGTTAGAATGTCTTAAAAAAAGAAGATATATTAGAGAGCATTGCTATGTTTACTCTGAAAGTAATTGAAGTAATGTGGAAGAAAGAATATGGGAACTCTTCTACATAGAGCCTGGGGTACTGTCAAAAAGATAAAGGCTTTAGCATGGAGAAGAAAGCTTCTGTTTTATCTGTAATCAGGTGTTGCATCTAATTGTTGAGGTCACTTTTTTCAGCACAGGGATTTTTATCCACAACCGTGAAAACGTCACATGACTTAAAGCTAGCAGCCATGTAAGTTTTATAGTGTTTATTTATAATAGCATTTTTTATTTATATGAAAGTGCATATATAACCACTCACAGGTATATAAGTATACAAAACATAAGGTAGGATTCATTGTGGCATTTGTACTTTTGCTATACAGCATTCAGCCAGAAAAAGCTTCAGGACTCAGACCTCAGCCCACATGCACACTCACATCAGAAGTATAACACCACAAAGCCAGCCTTTCCTATGTCTGTAATGTTGCAATATGAGTACCATTTGTTTTGTGCCAAAATTTACTAACACTGTGACTTTGTAAATATTTTCTGCATAGCAAGCTTGAGGAAATTTCATTCTTCTGTACTGATACTTTTCATACTTATCCGCCACTAGCCAAAGGCAGTTAAATTGCTGTCCGAGGCAACTCAACCAACCACAAGTCAAACACTTTCCACTGTAATTTTGGCAGTATAAAAATAATTGGACCTAGATGAGAGGCCCAGAAATGTACACATTGTGTGATGGTGCAGGAAGAGTCAGTAACTACTATCATATAGCTGTGACCAATTCTCTATGCAACCTCTGCAAAATAGACAGAAGTAAAAAGTGCTTTTGTTGCAAAAACAGTCTTTCCAGCACTATTATTTTTGCTGGTTTTACTGATTTGCAATCCCTTGAAGAGAAAACTTTCTGTTAAAAAATTATGGAGTTCAAGGAAATTCTTCCTATTTTCAACATAGTTTTTCTATTTTCCTCCAACAAAAGCACAAGTCGTCAATCACATCGAAATAACTAAATATGGCTTGTATGCTAAAACAGATAATCAAGTGGATTCCTGAAAACCTCAGAACGAAACAGCTCCTTGTATTTTAAACTCTGACAAAACATTAACGAGACGTGAATTTTATGAAACAAATAACCTATAAATACAGGCCATAAAAAGAAGTGCTTAAGGAATTCTTTAGACTTGAGTAAGACTTCTGTACACAGCATTTTGAAATTCCCAACTAAACTTGGAAAATCCACAATATACAAATAAGGTGGTTCACATTTAAAAAATAATAAAATAAAATTAATAAATAACATCAAGAGAATACTTGATCCAGAGACCTCATGTAGTCCAGAATTTTCAGAAAATCTATCTCCACATTTTTTTTATATTTTATTGGGTCTGTCTGGAACGGAGGTAACTTCTCCCACAGCAGCTCTCACAGAACTCTGCTGTGAGTTTGTGGCCAGAACAGTGTTGAAAACACATCAGTGTTTGAGGTCCTGTTAAACAATGCTCTCATAACATCAGGGCTGTTTTGCCACCCCCCCACTCTTCAACTTCCTCAAGGCCTGTGTGGGGGAATCTGCATACCAGGACAGCTGAACCAAACTGACCAAAGGGACGTTCCATACCATATGGCATTTGCTGAGCCATAAAAACTGAGCAAAGGGAGTGGGGGCAGAGCTTATTCCTTGTTTTCTGAAGCAACTGCTATGCATTCTGGGACTCTGCTTCCCAGGAAATGACTGGACTTCACCTGCTGATGTAGGGAATTGATATTTTTGCTTTGCTTTCCTTCCATGTATTCCCTTTGCTTTTCTTTCAACCACCTTCACCTTGAATCAAGGGCATTTCATCTTATTTTTTCCTCTTTCCTGCTAAGAAGCAGGAATGATAGAGTTGGCTTTGTGGGCACCTGGTGGCTTGCCAAGGTCAGCCCACAATATTTGTAATATATTTATTTCAAAAATAATTTCCTAAATCAAGTTTGACTAAGCTTCAACTGACCTGTCAGAATGTATCAATATTTAGACAGTAGCCCAGGATGAATTGTACTTCTTAGTCTTAAGTACATGATTCCATAATTGATTTATTACAATCTTACTAATTTGTGTTATTTCTGTACCCATCTAGTTATCATGTCTTTATCAACAAATTTTGTGAACGTTTTACTGTACATTTAGGATAATTACAAAAACACTGGGATTCAATGCGATGAATTCATCTTTTAAGTAAGAAATACATTGCAAGAGAAAAGCAATGCTGTCAAAGTGCACAGGAAAGTGAGGCAGCCAATTTGCATAAAGGAATAATTTTTATGAGTAAAGTTTTATGACTATTCTTCAGGCATCTGTGTTAAATGGCTTGATCATATCAACCTTTATGGTTGAATTCTGATGTATAATCATCTCCTCAACATGTTGTAGACTGCAATGCTTTCCCGTAATCGAATGGGTTTTTACCAATTAAATACTACCTATATGGAGAACAGTACCTGAATCTAAAAGTTTTAAATGGAAACTATTCATATTCCTTTAAACTCTCCCCAGTGTTGTTAAACAGAAAGATAAATGGTGTATTTATTTTGATATAGGACAAATTTTAATGTCAAGGCCCCTTTTCTAAACTTTGGTGACATACAGCTTAATACCCATTGGAAATAAAAGGATATTTAATACTTGAGAAAAAGTTTCTTGAAAAGTGTCTTTCAAAAAAAAAGGAGGTGATTTTACATGAATACTTGCTTAAAAGTGTCACTTCTCACTACAAAATATTCCATCACAAGAAAGCATTTGGTTTTGAGACGGTCAGTAAGAACGTGTAGTCATCTCACCCAATGAGAATTGCAGTCCGGATGATTCATGAAGCAGAGCATTTGCATAAGCTTGATTTTCCCATGTGAAAATGATTCACCATGACACTAATTATACACGGTTTTCCAAAATTTTAAATATCTTTAGATGTTTCTTTAAATAACGTTCCTTAACTAAAATTCACATTAAATGTTAAGACACATAATTTTCATACCAGACTATTGCAAACCTCTACCCATGTTGTCCATACTTGTCATAAAAGGATAATTTTTACTGCACCACTTTGGAACAAGTATTCAAACTCCATAAAAATTCAAATGGACAGTAAATTACATAATTACACTGATTTTTAAGGTTTTCTTTCTAGGCTTAACAGCTAAATGCATTAAAAAATAAGCCAGAAGAAACTCTGCAGAACAACTGAGAACCTTGTTCTTCTGGTTCAAATTTTGGTAAGCTTCTTCATTAAGCTCTGATTTAATATTCCATACTTTGAATAATATTACCTATTACAATAATATCACCTATTTTAATAATATTAACATCTTCTTTCGAGAGGTTTTACCTTTAAATTTCTGTGACAGAATGCTAAAATATGTTTTTTAATTAGATTTCATTTGACAATGTGTGTCACAAAGAAGGCTGAAAGGGAAAAGTAACCATTCTTTTACTGTTTAATGGTGGTAGAAATAACTAATGTGCTGCTAATATTTTCTGTGTACAGCTTAGAGTTTGAGTATTAGTGCTTAGTATTATAGGGTATTGCTGGCAGAAGCAAGGCTTACAGAACCCAGAATGTTCCAAGCTTTTTAAGAAGAGTAATATGAACTGCATGGGACAAGATAGAACTTAATTAAACAGGTACAGTATGGCAAACACCACAAGAAATAGTGCTCTCTCTTTAAATTCAACGTGCAAAACCAAAAGTCATTTTTGGATGCAAGCAAACTACATTTGCATAAAAAAGATCTTTAAATCTTATTTTATTCCAAGAAAATCAAGTAGGACTTCAGTGCCATATTAGAATATGAAGACCTTGAAAGCAAGGGGAAATGTGATGTCATGTGCTTGGTGGTAAAATACTACAGAGATTTCATGAAAATATTAATGAACATACAGAAAACCTGTGGGATAGAGATGACAGTAGGGAGATATCACAAATCATTATCTTATATGGTATGGAGGATAATATATTTTATCTTATATGATATGGAGGATAATATATCCTGCATAATATATTAGAAATTTTCTGTATTCACAAAGTAAAAAGGAATGTAACGGCAATATTTTTTTAATTAGCTGTTCTTCATAAAAATTAGAGTTAGTATCTCTGTATTGGCAACAGCAATGTCACAAGCATTTTGAAAACAGTATCACTGTCTCTCCAAAAATATTGGTCTTCATGATGATTGTATACATGTTGTTAAGCAATAGCAATGATTTAAAATATTAAGCAAAACTTTATATCTACACTTCAGCTTGTAGTATCTTACCTTCTGTGTAGTGGTGTCTTTAAGACAATAAAGATTTCTGTAAACATTTATTCCAGGATAAAGATATCCTTTTCATCTTAACTTATGATAACAGACAGGAAATTCTGCTTGGTGTAAAGAGCCATTTTTATAGACTAGAGGAGTCTCCTGTGGCATAATGAGAGATTACATCAGTGCAGTTGCACTTCTGCAGGTAGAACCATTGTAACTCTGTCCAGTTACAGCATGCAGCAAAAGTTAGCAGGAGAGGATGTGTCAAGCCGGTGATAACCAAGATATCTAATTCATGTTGTGGATTTTGTCTAGCACATTAGAACAGATGCAAGTTGTGGAACAAACTTTATTACCAACTGAAACCCTTTTATTTTTATATTAATCTTCTTTTTTTTTTTTTTTTAATTTTATAAACAGGATGGAATTCAAAACATGGTAGTGCATGGGATAACCTAGGTTCCATACTGATCAAAGCAGAGTGAATCAAAAGAAGAGTACCGGAGAACATTTTATATTAAACTTTGCATTAATCTAGAGTAGCATGTTTATCTGAACACTTCAATGAGTTCATAAGATGAAAGTTTACTGTTCAATTTAAAGAATCAGATGCTTGAGACGTACTTGTGCTATTTTACAGGCAGACAAAAGCTCACTCATTTGACTTTTGAGTAGAAAGGAAGTTACGTGAAGTAAATACTTCAGAATAAAATCAGAGCTTGCAGTGACGTACATGTCTGCAGTGTGTCTAAACAGGACTTACGGCTTTGTTCAAAGTGATTGTGATGTCAAATACATGTGAATCTTCCTCACCTCAACCTAAGTAGAGCAAGCTGTGTCTGCTGGCAATGTGAAGAAATCTGCATTCCTAATGGGTGAGATCTGACAGAGAAGAGCTGGTTGATTCTCAGCTCACATAAGCATAAATTTTTGGAGGAAGAATCAATGCAAAGAAATAGATTCTACAAGGGACTATGTTAATATATACTTGTGGGGGCATTCATCTGCCACATTTTGTGCAAAATCACCCTGAGCGACATTGTTGGATATTCATTCTAGAGGCAACAATATATTTTTTAAAGCTTGTGCTGCATCAAAGATCTTTGTGACATGACCTTTTATGCTTTTGACACCCCAGCCCTGAACTCTTCTCCCTCCTATGAATGCTCATAGTCTGAAGTCTCACCTAATAAATTAAGGAAGCCAAAGGTGCTACAGAAGTTGTTGGCAGATACTCAATTATTAAGCAATATTTCAGAGAGAAAGCCCATTATTTCTCAGAGTTGTGCAGGCTGTACTGGCCCGGTTAACTTGAGGATGTTGGTTCCAACCTGCAAAATTGCTAACTATTCCTAAGCCTTTGTGGCAGTTTATCAATTAACGTCCTTATTAAATGCAAGGAGGATTCTGAGAGGGTGCTTTAAAAAAATATCCCAAACCATAAATAATGAAATCTGCCACTTGCACTCTAATTACATTTCCCTTGCCCCACCAGAGACCAAATTTAATGGTCTTCAGAGCTTATTCCAATATTTATAAACTTAGATTTTCAGGCACAATCAAAGTTTAATACGGCTATGAGATTTTTTTAATTTATGAACAAGTTACATACGTAATTTTCTATAAGTTTAGGAGGCTATAGTATAACTTGAAAGGGAACTATTCCTCAATTTGCCCAAAGGTAAACTTTCATTTTAACACATCATCACTTACACCCAATATTTATTTGAAAATTCCTGTCAGCATTGATAGAGTAGTAGGAGTCTATAATTTAATCCTCACTGAGAAGCTAACTCCTCCGCTAGTTTTATGTTGAAAAACAGAGAGGACTAGCCACTGAGTAGCACTGGCAAAAGTGAAAGGTGAAAGAATTTCATGTAATTATTTCCAGTTTTGAGTGAAGTTGTCTGCATGAAAATTATATCTGCCCCAGGATTCAGTCTGTCTTGTCTGTTCATGTCAATGCTACTCTTAAATGTAGAATGTTTTAGGAAGACAGATAAATCAAAAAGAGAGGTAAAGAAATTGAGAGCTCTGCAAAATGCTGGAGAGTTTTCATGCCAGCTGTTTTGTGTAATTCCTCTAAGGAAAGAGCTGCTTTTTCTTTACTGTCTTGCCAGCCACAGTACCTTTGGGATCTTTATAAGCCATACACTTTGGCAATGAACAGACTTCATTTCCAGCCGTGATGGGCTAGCTTAGGTAAGTTTACCTAATGAACTATTCAGAAAATGCACTTTTACAAAAATCCCTTTACCCCTATGTATCATGAATGAAATGCCTTTCACAGGCCATATATTTTGCCAGTTGTTCAAGTGAAAGTAAGCATGCTTCAGGAAAAGATGATGCACTGCCAGAAGTCCAGACTTCCGCTACTTCACTGCTCATTCCCTGCTATTGCTCACCTCATCTGCTGGCGGAGGATGTTGCAATGTCATGATGCAAGCATAAAGTTAAGGTGATTTCTGTTGGAGTGCTGCTGCCTACACAAAAAGAATGGTAACTGAAAAACTCAGTCAATGCATTTCTGTCTAAATGTCTGCTGGTAAATGAGCTTGCTTGCCAAGAATCAGTGCTCCAAGCAAATTAAATGCTCTAGAGAATAAGATGGGGAAGAAACTACTTAGTCTCAGGTGCTGTAAATTAAAGGGGTTGTTAGCCAGTTTCAAGAGAAGTTATTTTAGGTCAATACTGTACAGCAAGCTGTCTACCTGAAATGCTTAATAACCTCCTATTTTCTTGAGGCGAACCTTTGTTTTTAGATTTCATAGTATTTTATGCAATGCAACTCTACCGAGTGTTACAGTATATTATATAAGACAGCTATCTGCTCTCATACATCACAGAAAATATGTTTCTAAGAAGCCTGCATTATCAATAATGTTTATCATCGAATGCAGCTTTCTGCTTGGATGTAAATTTTAAAATGGCACAAGGCCAGGACTTCAAATAATTTTTAGAAATATTCTATTTCATTTTAAACCTTTTGTCCTCTCATCCAGGATGCAAATATACTTACTCTTGTCAAAGTTTAGCTCTGACCTGATGAAATTTAATCTAAATTAAGTGTATATTCAGTTTTTAAGTCTTAGGATGTTAGAGCAAGTAGTTCTAACATCTTACAATGCAGTAATAAAATAGCAAAAAGTTTCATGTTAATGTTAAATAAAAGTGAGGATTTAAGTCTGGAAACAATCACCACGAGTGATCTTTGTGGAATTTTCTTTGATGAATGGTAGACACTTACGTCAATAACTTAACTACAGTCTGTTGATGCATTGAAGAGTAAATTTCACACTCTCTGAACGTCCTAGAAAAATTGCTTCTAAGCTGTTACACATTTGCCACTACTTAAATAACTGCATATTAGTAGTTCTTCTATTGTATCTATCTGTCATGTTGTCTTTTCAGAAAAGATTGAACATGTAACTCATATTACAACTCTATAAAATAATTATCCCTTCACTAAACCAGCTGTCATACTGTCTTGTCAAAGTGTAGAGAGGAATTTCAAAAGTCAGATCATTTTGAGAGTAATTGAATCAGTAATTTGGGAAAAAAAAAAAGGGAAAAGAAGAATGACTGCCTTAAATTCAAAATTTAAGTTGACTTTATGTTACTGCCCTCAACATTCAGTTGTTTCATTTGCAGCATCCAGAAATGGAAGAGGTGAAGGATGGCATATTTTGTAAGTGCCTTTCACTGTCAAGCAGCAAACTTGAGTGCTAACAGTGGAATTGAGTAACAATGGATTGTAAATTTAGTCAAAAACTAAAACAATTAAACACAGGACCAGAGAGATCCCTGAACATTTTTTGTTTGTGTTTGTTTTAAGTCCTCAGTCAAACAGTATTCTAAATTCATCTCTCTAGGCTGGTATGCTTGATATTCCCTATTCTATTGATGTGAGGCTTTGCCACTATATTTTGTAACTTTTGATGTGAGGCAACTCAACTGAGTGATAGAGTACAAAACACAAACCTGGCATCACACATCACTACAAATATGTGTCCAAGAAGCCTCACCATCAAGAAAATTGAAAAAGCGTTTGGCTTTATTCTTTGGTCAAATAAATATTCTACACTCATCTCATCTCTTTGCCTAGTGACTACAGACAACCTTGAATACTGTTTTATCTGAGAACATCTTGTAAAGATAAAAGGCAGAATACCAGTCAATCAGTAATATCATTGAACAATGTGTAACTTCACAAAATCAAGAGACTTTCTTAATTCATCTATGACTTCCAAGGCCCTGGAAGCAATTTTTTTTGCTTTATACTAAGCTCAGTAATTTGAAGAATGCTATCCTAGATATTTGTTTCAGTAACAGATAATTTTCCCTACTGAATAGACGAAATTCACACTTTAATCAGAGTTTGATCAGACTTCAGCTTCCATTCCTCTAAGAAGGTCTGTACTGTTCTCACTCCCTTCAAAAACATTTTTTTTCAGATTGAAGATTAATAACAGGTGAATAACAGACAAAAATTAGATATTATTTGGGCTCAAAAATGTTGAATTTTCCTCTGAATTAAAATTTTTGTACTCTCTACAAATGCGTGAATAAGCCAAAGTGAAAGTATTAACAGTTTCCTTGCTTCAGGCATGTTCCCATTTCTCTACAGTTGGTACCTGAATTCTCACAAGTATATTCTAGTGGAAGTTTCTGTGTGATTTTGTTGGTTTTTTTCCTAGTTGATTGTTGTTTGCAATTCTCTTGGTCTACACTGTATTCAGCACCTGGAGATTTAAATATGAAATTGAAGTCAAGGGTTAGAAGTTCTCCCCCAGGTCTCCAGAGCATAATGAGTGATAGTATATTTATTGTTTAGGATTTCCTAGGGTGTATGCCTGCTGTTTCCTGTTTCTCCAGGAAAATCTATGCCAGCCATGTAGATTTGTTGCATTTTTGTGAGTCAATACTAGAAAAACCCTCTTCTTATTTGAGAGAAATGCTACTTTATAATGGCAAACTCTAGGCCTGTTTTGAACAAGTCATTATGGTCTAGAGTAGTTCATATAATTAAACAGGAAGAGCAGTTTGGGGCAATAGATAATATTACATAATGTATTGTCAACAAAGGCAAATGTATTGGGAAATTTCAAGGGGCATCTGCATATTTAGAGACTGTGTTAGTGAAGTAGGGCCTCATGGAAGTAGGAATTTGGGGTGGTAGCAGAAGACTTCCTACTGAGTGCCTCAAGGACACAAAAAAAGTCACAACAGTCATTAAGAATCACCAGAAGGATGTTGCCAAAATATGCAAAATGAGCTCAATGAAAAACACAAATAAAGTCTAGGAAAAGTAGAGTTTGCTCCAGCATTCTCTTCACATTTAAGAATTGGTGCTACTCAGCCACTGTAAGTTCTTCCTCACCCTCCACGGAGAGAGGACATTGTTTTTAATTTACCGTAAGATACATGTTGCTACTTTAAGTTAGGAATAAGAAGAAAAAACCTTTTTTTCTTTCTTTTTAGAACACATTTGAGTTAAGTAAATTTGAATATTAAACATGCTGTTTAATATTCATGTGTGTGCCTTCTGTTACAGTGTTACCACATAAAAAAGCAGCCAACACAGAGTCAAGCTAACTTTGGATGCAGTAGAATAACTCTTTCAACTTCATCACAGTCACAAGACAGGGAAGTTTTTCATTTATAGCAGATTATCTACCTCTATAGAGTTGTGATAGGATGAGAAAATGGAGGAAAAAAGAAAAGGGAATGAGTACCCTCAAGCAAGCATTCAGAGACGAGAAAAACACTATTTATTGACAAAGTGAGAGAGAAAGCAGCTTCTGCTCCCTAGCAAAACCTTTTAGAAACAGTTACTAATCTGCAACCAAAGCTTTCAAAAAATGTCCTGAAAAAGGCTTAGAAAGCATTTTCACTTAGCATGCTCCCCAGGACTTATTTTCATGCAGAAAAGATAAAAAGAGCAATGATTTCACAGCTGATTTTTCTAGATAATGCTCATATGTCTTAACTTGTAAAGTGCTGGCAACTTGTAAAAAACAAATCTAAAAAACAAGATCTAAAACAGGAATAAAATCTGAGACAGCTAGAAATTAATTACTTATGTTCAATAGTTTGCACAACGATTTCTAGCAATATTTGCAGAAATCTTTCCATTTCTTACTATGAAAAATCAAGTTTAAATAGATACATCACATTATTCAGTGTCTCGGTACAATAATCAGGGAAAATAATTCAGTCAAGAATGAATTTCAAATGAGTTTAACTTGCTGATTTCTTCCAATGATTACATGTCAGAGATTCATGTAACAGTGAAGCGCCTGCAGTCAAGTCTTCCTAACCAGAATCTTATTGCCTTTACCTGTCATTGTTTCCCACGCAAAGCAGAATCCAAATCGTCAAGTATTCTTGTACACTTGATAACCTTATCCCTGAGGATACCACCTGCACAATTTCACAGTGTAAAAAATATGTTCTGTATGTCCAACCTACACCTATCCTCTTTCAGCTTAAACTCATTGCCTCTTGTCTGTCACTGCAGGCGTTGATAAAAAGTCTTTCTCTTTTAAATCCACTTCATATAATACAAGGCTGTAAACAGGTCTGCCTGAAGCCTTCTCTTCTCTAGGCGTTTAAAAAGCTCAACTCTCTCAGCCTGCCTTGATAGGTGGTTCCATTTCTTTAATTATTTTCATGGCCCTCCTCTGGGCCTGCTGCAACAGGTCCCTGTTTTTCTTGTTCTGGAGGCACCAAAGCTGGATGCAGCACTCCAGGAGGAGTCTCACAAGAGCAGAGAAGATGGGTAGAATCACCTCCTTCAACCTGCTGGCCGTGCTTCATTTTTTTGCAGACCAGGGTACAAATGGATTTCTAGGCTGCAAGAGCACATTGCCAGCTCATACACCACATCTTCCCAAAAAAGCACATGCTACTGCCCACCTAAGCTCACACGCTCTCAGTTGGTGCTGTTAATGTCTCCCACTTCAGTCTACTTACCACATTTCAAATACGTATTGTAAGCATGACATCGTTCTGAAACCTCTTTTCCCCAGCCTGCCACAACACTGTCCAAGCAAACGAATCAATTGTAATTTATACATCATGTACCTCACACTTTAAACTGAGCAGATTTCTTTGCACCCTCAATTTCAGCAGCTCTAACTGCTGGGTGTGTAAGATTCACCACCTGACACATTCCGTGCCTTAACTAATGCCTTCCTGGATGGGGGAGAGTTTTAGCATCTTTGCCAGGAATTCAGGAGATGAATGGGAACTTCAGCAGACTCTGCTTTCAGATAGTTGTTTATTAAGTCTTACCAGAGAAGAAAGTCACTAATGTGACCCAGACACAGCACACAGCAGAGAAAGCAGGAGAAGCCCGCATTATCAAGATTAGACAGTCTTTTTAAAGGTAAATTATCCAATTAAAACATAAAATGAAAGATATTTTCCCTTTTCCACCAGTGTTCCATAACTCACTTTGTCGCGTACACAGGAACTGCGGAATTTTTCATCCAATTACCTTAAACTACTTCTACTGCAGAATATGGAGTACTAGAAGAAGGAACAAAAGGCCTGGAGAACAACAACAATCCTCCATTTTGAAGTTTTTTACCTTTTATCTATTTACTATATTAACAAGCCCAAAGACCCTAAATTTTCACCTTGTGATAATCTTACATAACATTCTATCATCTAGTTCACACCAGTGTAGATTCCAACTCTTCCCAAAGGGTAGGTAATTTTCTCCATGGGCGAAGGTCAAAGACAGTGCTGTCCAGGGGGGTAGAATCCTTCAAAACAGGCAGAGAGATATTCTCTGCATTCTGGGTTCCAACAACCACCTTAATTCTCTTCTGGTCTTCTGTTGCTTTTAACTATGCTGTGTACTGAATCAGAAATATTGTTCTGGCGTCACACAGTTCTGTCATGCCTACTGTTCTCACACACTGTTATGAACAATGGAAAATATACAATCCCATAATTTTCATGGTGTTCCACCAGCGAAGACTGACAGAAGAGGCAGTGAAAGCCTGTATCTACAAACATTTCCCTTATACAAAGTACAATAGAAATTAATAAAAGTTGAAATAAGCCCTGAACCCACTTGATTACAATATTTACATGGTGCTTTGACATTTAAGAACTAATGCATTATTGTGAACCAAGAAAAAAAGGAAAAGCTTCAAAGTGGAACATTTCTGAAATTCTGAATTTACACATTTCTCTTTGTGCTCATGGACTTAAACCCTACTTAACTTATAGGTGAAAAGATTTTAATGTATTTTTAGTTATTATTCTCCTTACACTTCAGTCCTGTCCCTCAAAAGTCCATGGATTTGAATATAGACAGCTCTTTTATCAGAGAAATATATTGAAGTTTTATCGTAAGAGGCATATCAAATAAACACAGTAAGAGAAATAGAAAAAAAAAATGAAAAATCCCTTACCCAGCAGTAAAAAAGACCTGTCTGCTTTTGGAAATTCAAAGTCCATTATCTGTTTCCTAAGAGATTTCTCCACAAATATGAATCTGTCCCTGAGTGGTATCTTCAGGATGCCTCAGGGACAACATCCTCAGGATTTCTTTACTCTCTAGTTACAGACAGCTATGTGCTGAGCAGACCTGCTATTTATTCCAAAGCTCCCTACACTACTCATTATAAGGGCCAGTCACGTTGATGTTAGCTTCCCCCATTAAAATCCAGACCCTGGAAACTTCTGAATTGTGTACACAAACATACTGCAAAATTCACAGATGATACGCAACCGACTGAGATCTCATTTGCTTGATTGAAATTAAACAAATTGAACAAATTAGAGCTGAGGTTTGATAGCTGAACTACTGCTTTTTATGTAGCACTTTTTCCTCACACTGTCCTCTATCCCTTGATCCTTAATAAAAAGTGTGGCATTAGTTTTTACTCCTATTGTTCATAAAGGAAAACCAAACCAATTCACTTGAGATGACAGCTCTTTAGTGTGGAACTTGAGAGGACCTCTCACAACCAAGTCTCGGAAAACTCCGAGTAAATGTGACTCTCAGACTATTCCCCCTACCAATTAATCCAGGTGTACTAGGGAAAAAACCCAGCATCTGGTATTATTTTGCAGGTGGTGGATCAGGGAAATTCTCAGAAACATGGAGTTATCTAGAGAAGATACCTAGCTGTGATACAGCCGAGAACTGAGTTGTTCTACTGTAATCAGAAAAAAATTCCAACACACATAACGTAAGATATTTGTATGCATGTCTCCGTAATCTTCCATCTTTTGGGGCCAGCTGGCCAGATAATGCATTCTGATTTTATTTTTCTGATTAAAGCCTTCATTACTACAAAGTAGTTGTCAGCAGTAATGAAGTTAACTAAGAAAATATTGCTAATTAAAAGTAAATTAGTGTTCTCACACAATCCTTATTCCAGGGTTATTTTTATCTGTTTCCTGAGGTGCTCTTTTAAGATTCAAAAAAACCAGAAGAGCTACAGTTAAATACTGCTACAGTTAAACTGCAGAAATCTGAAGCTTTACATTAAATGGACAAAGAAAAAATCGTGCTCTCATAAAAATCCATGTTGCAGTTCATTAAGTTACATGTAGATCAGCAGCTAACACAAAATCCAAGGAACACAGTAATTTCAAGTGCTTAAGTAGTATTTCATATTGAATTTGCTGGTTTTAACAACACAACACACAGTTTAATTCCACCAGAAACAATCCTGAAAATCTACTGAGTGCAACTGTTGATGCTCACCGGTTCAGCCAAAAGGATGATCCTCACTTTCTTTTTGGTGTGCAAAAGATCAAGCTTCTGCAATCCTTCACAGGCACAGGTGCTTCAAGACTTCATAGATGCAGGTAGCTGCAGTGTGTGCTATGGAAATATGGGCTGTCCTGAGCCTGGCTCTGTGCAGAGCCATACACTCTTCACTTCTGAGCTGTTGGGCCTTTACAGCATTTTAAACCTGCAATAATATCAATTATTGCAGATTTAAAATCAAGTGTTAAAGCAGAAAGCTATTTAAGCATGTTCATTTATATAGGACATGGCCCATGGTAGATTCAGACAACAGAAAATAGTTGTCAAGCACCTGCTTTCTTTCTGGTATGCTACAATTCAGAAGTACGGCTTGGAATGCCTTGCAGGTTTAATTTAATTACTGTAGCACTGACCTTTTTATACTATTAACAAATAATCCTTTGTCCCTCTAGACTAGATTGTTTATTGCATTTTCCACCCACAGCTTAAAGCACATTGATTCCCAATTACCAGGTTATAAAACCCACCTTTTTACTGCCAAGCCATCTTTGACACATGAATTTTCTGCCCATCCCCAAAGCAGTTTTAAAAGTACACAGGTCAAAAGAGGTAGCAACAAGATTAATTAAAAGTTACTGGAAGAAACAAAGAGATCGAAACAAAATTAAACACATCTTAAATTACTGCAACAAGGTTTCTGTGTACCTTAGACATTTCTATTGTCAAAAGACATTTTCTTACCATAGAAGTTGTATTTTCATACTGAGGAGAGTGAGATAACATAAGACAATGACAATTAAAGTCATATTAGAGCGGGATCACACTAGAGACACAGTGTTTAAAAGGATATGAAATGAGTATCATTGCTGTCCCAAAATGTAATAGTTTAATATTGCAGTGTAATATAAACTTACAGTTACAATTTCTAATCACAATCTTCCTCCCCAGGTGCCATAAATTGACCTGGAAGAGGAAGGCAGGTAGACCTTGGTTATGAGCTGAAAGTGTCGCACTTGAAGGTCACATGTCCTGTATCCCTTCACAGATTTTCTATGGGCATCTTTAAAATCCTCCAATCATCAGGACAAGATTCAGACGGCCCAATGGCATTGGTTTGAGTGTTACTACATGTTTGAGGAGTTTCAGTGCAGTGTGAGTTTACCAGACCATCATAGCTTCCATGATTTCCAGACCATATAATATTTGGCAGTCTTTACTACCCCTGTCCACTTCTTCTGCTGCAGTTTGTTGTTTTGGTATAACAGCAATAATGCTGGAAAGGGCTCTTCCATGGCTTTCTCTTTGCATTCATTGGCCTTGTCTTGAGCTACAACCACCTAAAAGGCAACAGTGTTTTCTGAGTTGCATTTTGGCAGGGTTTTTTTGGGCTGTATACATCTGTCACCTACCAAATTTCTCATCAGTTCCCCAGTGTTTATTGACTATTGACAGGCATTTCCTAAGCATATAATTATTACGTCTTCTTCCACAATCTTTCCAAACTAGCACATTTTAATCTCTAAATTCAAACACCACTACCAATTGTTTCAGTATTTTTGCCTCAGAGCCAGTGCAAAATTATTATCCCATCTTTATTCTCTTTTTACAGAAAGTTGTGCACTCAGTTGCATTCTAGATTACTAAAGAATCCATAATCATATTAGTGTAATAAATAAATTTCTTTTGTTAACAAAAAAGTAGAAAATTAATATTAAGCATAAAGATATCGATCATTTCAATAGGACAATCCTCTTAAGCAGCTTTATTCAAAGAACTGGTGGATGATCTGTGCTGCAGCTATGACCAAGTTCACTTGCAGGTCATTCTTACCACTTAGCGGAGGACCCAGTACTGACAGAGCTCAGGACTTATTGGATGTTTGTTAAGACCATTACTAGTTATGCCTAATTTGCACACACAAACACATTCTTACATTTAGAGTCACTGTCACCTCTCTTTTCGCAAGCCTTTTGCTTTCACCCACCCTCGCATTCCTCAGTGGTCTATTCCTGAAGCGTTCAGAGATATATTTACCCTACCCAGAACCAGCATTCATTTTCTCAGGTAGAAGGTGTTCCATTAACTTCTGTGCATCAAGTTTTAGGAAAGTAAATATGTATTGTTAACATGGTAAAATCAAGGTTTATCCTTTGTTCTTTCATATTTTTCAAGAAACTGTAAGACACAAGAGTTCAAAAGGTGCATGCATAGCATTGTCTCTCAAGCCAGCCATACTGCAGTAAGGTTGAGGACTGTTCCACAGTCAGGTCACGACTGTGCAAAGGCACTTAAACTACCCACAAGAGTGAGACAGTGCTTACAGCTGTCTCCTCTCCTTTTGTCTGACACCCACTTTTTCCGTAAGGCTGCATTACCTTCTTAGAGACAGCCAATGTGGTTTCACCAAGGGTAAGCCATGCCTGACTAACCCAGTGGCCTCCTGCATTTAATTGACTGACTCAGCAAACAAGAGAAGAGCTGTTTTTGAATGAAACCTTTAGTTCTGCGTATTTTCATTCCAAATACATTTTGGCATGCACAAATATGGTTACAGAACTGAGGTCCAGTACATTTTTCTGGTCAAGTGTTCCTTTGACGCAATATTTAACTCATTCAGTTCACTGGCTTAACAAGCTGTATGTTAAACACCTCCTGAAAGGAGTAGATGAGCATATGTATACCAGCAACATACAAAGATATGTATCACCCCAAAATGGTTAAATATTCATCAACATGGAGTATCAAATGTAGGCTACACCATTCAGTGGAAAAGCATAAATGAAGGAAAACTCAGGATGTTGTTGATGGCATGGTTATTTATGAAAGTCTACCTATCTACAAACTTGAAAGTGTAGCAAAACTGCACAACAGGCTCTTTCATCACTTTTTAAATCTATCACATCTACATCTTTACCTTGGAGTGATAACGTCCTTTTGTTCTTACCACTGCAATTCCAGCAGTAATCTTTGAATGGATTGATAAAGAACGACTATGTAAAGTCACGTTTTTTGTTGAACAAAGTACATTAGCCACAGAACCTACGCAAATATCAAACTTGATTATCAGCTCCCTCTCTTGGTGGGTTTACTGAACATTTTCTTGATAACTACAAAAAGACTTCGGCTGGAACAGCTGAAAAAAGATCGTTTTAGACTTGCCACCTGCCAACCACTCTCACAGTCTAATTCTTGTATGCCATTAGTATTGTATTTGCAGCACAGCTTATCATGTTAATGGGGTAGTTCTTCTTTACTAGACTTTTTAGATCTAAGGCTGTACACAGAAAAAGCTGAAACAAGGCATTTGCTGAAGATCATGGCTTTTAGCAGATTAGTGAGAAAAGCCCACTGTAAATCACAGCAGTCTGTATACTGTATACACCTGTATACACCCAGGCTCCAGGCTCCATCACAGCAGCAAGAGAAAAGGTTCTCGGACTCATTCCTTGGTGAGGGAGGGCAGCTCTTGGCAGGATCCAGGAAGACCTACAGCATCCCAAGGAAAGTTTCTTATTGTTAGAAGAGGATCATATTACAGCAAAATAATTTAGAACAGCATTTTGTGGGATAATAGCAATTTCTGGTACTAAAATGCACAGCTCTCAGCTGTCTTCCTCACCAGTTTATTGCTTCCATGAAGCCACACTGGCACAGGGGAACACATGTCCATGCCCAGTGGCTTCAGTTCAGCAGCTAACTAGTGCAGAGGACAGCATGCTAGCTTAAACTGTGAAATATAATTCGAGGACAGTGTAGGCTTGCAGACTTGCTTGTTTAAAAGCATAACCCACTATCTCACCTATCAAATAAGCAGTAAGCTGGTTATAATGTAAACATTTGACTCAAAGAGTTATACTGCTGGAATAATGTAAACATTTGACTCAAAGAGTTATACTGCTTTATTTTGTTATTGTAGTCACGTCCCAAAAGACCTAAGAGACTACTTCATCCTGAAGAATTAAGCTGGCCTAAAAAAAGGTAAAGAAAGGGGATGGGAGAGTGGATCTTTATCTTACATGTAACCTCGTGTATGTGAGCTTATACATAACTTGAATGCAAATAAGTGCAATTTTGGAGTTGAAATTTAGATAATATCACATTCTAAGAACATTGATAAATGCATAAGCATTAGAAGTTAACCACAAAAAGACCCATCTTCTGGCCAAAGAAGTAGACAAACTCAGGTTCATGAGCTTAATTGCAATGCAACACCAAAAGTGACTTAGACCAACCAACACTTCCTGAGTCACAAAGAGAAGCAAACAGAAAAAAGAGCAGCCACAGCTGCCCGACCCCTCCTCACCCTCACATCAAGTGAAAAAGCAGCTAGTGTGTCTCTCCTGCACCCTTTTCTGCACTGCAGGGAAGAAGTGGCTTTATTACTGATATGTCAAGCTTCAACAACTGCTGTGCCAGCATCTCAGCTTGGAATACTTGAGAGAGAAGCAGGAGGGAGAGCCGGAGGGGAAGGATTATCTCTGAAGCCACTTCATTTTCATTCATCTCACTGGAAAAAGAGCACTTATAGGAGTAATTTTAGTTTTCTGAACACCTTTCTACCTCTGCCTTCAAGCAGCTTTTTTTTTTTCCCCAAACACAAAGCAGTATCTGACTCTTCCTGTTTAATTGTATGGCACCTACTGCACCTTTCAGCACCTTCTTCTGTAATAAAAATATAAAGTTCTGAGGAGAAGCAAAGCCCTAGAGCAACAAAGCTGTACAGAATACTCACCAACAAGTAGTTCACCACTCCATCAAAAGGCTACAGATACTTGAAAAATCTGAGTAGCTCATGTTTCTACCCAAGTTTGCCCTGTAGTTATGAGCCTAATTCAACTTCTTGGTTAAACAGCAGAGACTCCACTCTCTTATTTTTACACTAGCTTTTAAGAATTTTGTGAGATTTGATTAAGATACAGCTTCATCAACCAAAACATATAATAACTACACCAAAATCAAGAAAATCCCAGTTCATCACACCGCACTTAATTGTTGCCATGCCTTCCCGGAGGATCATTTTTTCCCCTTACGCTCTTTCCATCTGTTCACACGAGTGAGTCGTTCCCCCATCATGAAAAGAGCTCAATTTATACACATGAATCCAAATTTTTATCCAACTCATCATTTCTTCTAAACAGAAGACTAGCAGTAGAAAGATGCAACTTCCCCCATTTTGAAGCAGTGAAAGGGCTTTATTTTCTATCACATATTATTTCTCCGGCTTCATCTGATACACCATCCTATGCCAACTCAGTAATCTCCATAATCACCTATATCTCAAACCATATTCCTGAAGTGGCCTGTAGCTACCACAATCACTCTGATTTTACTTGGTCTGACATCTTTGATAGCTGATGCATTCAAGTGGTTCTTTGGCACATCTGTGAGTTAACAATGGTCCTCTTTCACCCTTCTAAAACCTGTCCCTGGGAGAGACTACATACGTATTCTGGAGTCACTGCATAGCTCTCAAAAAACCAACACAATAGCACAATTAACAATAGTGTTGTTTTGTTGGGATTTTTTTTTAAAGACAAAAGAAATGCTAGTTTTTCTGAATGAACTGTTTTACTGAAAGAGAATCAATAGTTACAGAGAGTTTACTATGTTAGGGACTCAAAATATGTATTCATATTTTTTATTCGTATACTGTTCATATATCATATATTAAAGGTAATCATTTAGAAAACACATCTTAATAAAGGATATATATGCCAAAATTCCTACAACAGCTGCACCTTGTTCAATGCAAGACAATTTTGTCTGCTGCAAAGCTGAATTCCGTGACCATACTACAGATCACCCTTTAGGGACTGCAAAAGAAATGTGGAATGCAATGAATGGAGTTTCTAATCGTGTATTTCTCCAAATTTGGGACATTTTATTTTTACAAATTATTTTGAAAACAGGAAAAAAATCCTGCCATTCAAGAAGAAATTATTGTAAAATCAAAGTAAATCACGCATCATATTTCAGTGGATTGAGACACTGTGACCAGATTGACAAATTATTCTAAGATGTAGACAAACAATGCTCGCTGGCTTCAAGGGGAACTATAGGTTTCAAAACACTCTAAAATCAAACCTGTTATTTCTCAAGTAAAGATGTAATCTAGATTATTTGGGGCATTTAGACTCTGAAAGTAACTGGTCCTATTCCAGTAAATAGTCATTAAGTCTTGGCTCAGGTAGATGTCTCAATCTAAATGTCATAGAATCATAGAATGGCTTGGGTTGGAAGGGACCTCTGTCCAACCATCCTGTCCAATGCACCTCCCATGGGCAGGGACACCCGGATGGGGCTTTGATCATCTTGAAATCAGGTTGATCAAAGCCACATCCAGACTGGTCTCAATACAGATGGAACCATTGCATACCAAAAATATAGAAAAACTAATAGCTTTATACAAATTGTACCACATTGGGCAACACGTTGCATTATCACTAGATATGAACGGCCCAGGTCCCAAAAATTTTACTAACTTTAAAGTCAGGTGAAGCAACGGATCTGGAACAGAGGTGCATAGAGGTGTACAGCAGACATATCATCCCCCCTTTTACACTACTGTTGGAACCCTGAATTCCAGCAAAAATTTAAAGAAGAACATAGCAAAAACCGAGACACTACATGGAAAATCCTCTGTAATTCGCTAACTGATATCTTCTTTTACCTTTTGCAAAAGTTTCCTTGCCAGATGTCCACCCCATATAATCCAGTCCAGACAAGTCTGCTGGGCAGTGGAATTCCAATGAGGAATGCAGACTCAATTTACTTGGTTAGTTCATTTAAATATATGGCTTTTAAAATATAAATTTGAGACAGAGGACATATTTAAAATAACATTTGCCTAAAGGTACTTGCAAAGGATACTTAATACATGGTTAGGAGACATTGTCTAGCTATACAGTATTTAAATAAATATGTAAATATATATAATATCTAATAATACTTATAATATATAAATATAAATATATAATATTTATTATAATTTATAATTAATTACCATTTATTTAATTAATTTGACCTCTCTGCCAAGCCCAAGGTAAGATTAATGAGTAAGGAAGCAGATTTTATTCTTAAGGCCTCTTCAAAATTGAAAAACTAGGGATTAGATCAAGAGCAAGAGTAAGTTGTAACACAGAGAAGATAATACACCAGTTCATTTCAGCATTGGATAAAAAGAAAAAAATAGTGAATAAATAGATTTGTTACACACAGTAGAGGCAAAAAGAAAGGGGAAAAGCTCTCCACCTCAGTAATAACAAACAACTTCCTCTGCCTGTCTTGTAGAATATATGCATCAGTAATATCAATATTACAATTCAAGCACATGAAATATCAAGATTTTCCAGATATTGTATATTTAGGTTTTTTCTCAGCTCCAAGCAGAGTTCCAATTTTGTACAGGTATTGTGTACAAGTCTGTCATTCAGGGCCTGATCCTTATAGATGGGATCTGATCCACAGAGCTATGGGCAAAGCAAGGCATAAGGGGTCTTACATGTGTAAAAGACACAAAAGTCTTAAACACATTATTTCACACACTTTTCCACTAACACAAAAGTACAATAACACAGAAGTAATGTGCTCCATTGTAACTGTGGTATATTGATATGTTATCTGGTTGTGCTGTCCCAGGTGTTCCATGTATTCTGAAATCTAATAGTTAATTTTCCATTGGTGACATGTTGTTGACAAGAGGTAAGAAAGAGTGAGAATAAAGAAGAGTTCTGAGGCAAGGTAGTGTTTGCCTTGTTGTAAGAATTAAATGTGAGATTACAGAAGCACTAAAACTAAAGCTGAGAATGCAACATTAGCTAGCAGAAATATACATACTGGTCAATCCTGACTTCTTCGTTTCGATAAAAAGGACTATAATTACCAATTTGGGAACAACTTTTATAACTTCTTGAGAATGCAAGTAATGTCTTGGAAAACTGAGACATCCTTTTAAATATATATAAAATGAACCAGGTTCATCCCACCTGAGTCTAAACTCAAGACAACAAAATATTAAAACGTGATTCATTTAATAGGTTTTAATGAACAACTGTAAAAACATCCTTTAGATAATCTAATGCATAAACTAAATTAATCATTGGAGAAATGCCTTCTTTATTACAGTATTAAATAATATATCAAGTGTAGGTATTTTTCCTCTTTTAATGATTTGGGGTATTTTAATGGATTATTTACTTTGAGGAAAAAAATCCAATTTATTCTGTGAATAAAATCAGAAGAGATTACAAATGCTCAAGCAATAATTTTACCATTTTTAAAGTAATTATATGTTTACCCTGATAAATTGCATTCAGTTTTGGTAGTTACTTTACTATTCTGAAAGATGTCTCTTATTTGGAAAACTGAGACCCCCCTAAGGAAACAATATTTGTTTTCATGTACCCATCTGGTGAGTTGAATATTGACTTTTGCAAAGCAGTTACTTTCAGTCATCTAGCCTAATAGCCAATTCTATTGTCTTGTTTGTTATCAGGAGCTTCAGACTAAATAATAAAGAGGGTTTGTGTGCACAAAAGCAAATGTTGGCTACGTGAGAGCATTAAATAAAATGCCATTTAGTCAGAGACACACAAATTCTCATAACTTATTTTCCACTTTTTCACCTGGCCTTCAAAAAACAACCAAAACAAGCCAGAAAGGGGTCTCCAAAATTTCCTGAAGAGTATTTTTTTACTCTACCCATATATATAAACTAAAGGACTTTCTTTGGCACAAAACCAGTCCATTTAACAGCATCATCCCTATGTAGCTCTCTCTGCACTGGAATAAAGCAAGAACTCAAGCATGGAGCACATTGCCAGAGGGTATTTCAGGATAATATCACAGCATTCAACTTGCATTTATCTGCAGAACTTTAGGGTCATTACTTAACTTTAACAAGCACATAAAAGCCATCAGGAGTCTTCTGTCTTCAGAGAGAGGAAAGTCACAGGTTTTCTGTTTGAAAGGGAAGAAGCTTCAGAGAATTCCCATGTTCACCATGCCCCTACAGGAAGAACCCTGAACTTTGGAGTAATGTTACAGTCACAAGTCTTTCCAACTTACTAAGCTGCTGTCCTTTGATGTCATTTTGGAAGAAAGCTTCTTCATCTCCTGGTTTAATTATAAAATCATAATTTCATTGAGATTCATGTACAATGTTACCCCCAGTGTATCACCAAAATTATGGGATGCTGTTTACCTCATTAAGTGTCTTTATACATGACAGGACTACAATAAGTATATTGTCTCCAGGGACTATATTTTTCATCAAAAAAAATTTGAAAAGCAAATCATTACCATTTTACACTGACAAGAAAGATTGTTTAAATTATTTCCTAACAGAAATTTGCAATTTTCTTCATAAAAATATTTTAATATGTGTTGTCCAAACCAGCATCCCACTGAGCTTCAGTTTGGTTCTATCTTGGTAACTTGTATATTTCTATGCCTGGAAGAACTGATCTGAACCTTCTGATTTATAAGGTGAATTTTACCCACAGTATATAACAAAATGTAAATTAATAAATATAGGTCAAGCCACAACTTTTAAAAGGTCACTTGTTAGACTATAACTTATACTTAAAAAATCTGAGATCATTTCTAAAAGATACCTGCCGAATAACTCTTACTGTTGTTAAACTCGATTCTCTACTTGCTAATTTTTTCAAATTTATTTTTAATTCATTATGGCTTAACCATATCTCACAACACAATTTCCAAGTCCCAAGAAAGTTATTTAAATTTGTGTTTGAATTAGAGCTGCTTTTTAAAATACTCCAATAATTTATGATGAGACAGAAACCTTCCCATGTCTAGCTACCCATCAGCTGTTTGTATAACTTTGTTTAGTGATTCTTCTTGAGATTTCATCTCTCTTCGTACATTTCTTTGTAACTCCCTGCTCCCACCACAGTCAGTATTTGTAGCTGACAGAGGAGTCATATTGTTCCTCTAAGACATTCATAGTAATCTTACACCAAACTTCATGGCCCTTGCTGAAATCTTTCCCACTTACTGAGTTGTCTTTCCACAAGAAAAATTTACTCGTGAATGAGCATCAGATTCTTTCCTCCAATCTCAATAATCAAGCTGATCCCTCAATTACTCTTTAAGTTGATATCAATGGCGTTTTTTCACAACAGATACTAGCTTGAAAATACTTTTCTGTTTCCCAATAACTTGCAATGTCATTAGAAACACTACTGAGAAGACAGTTTCTGTACCATTTTCAATTTAAAGTGTACATTGAAAATAATCACAAACTGATGGAGAGGATAGGGGTGAAATTATATTTTCTTTATAGAATTGCTCTTGAAAGAATTTATTATTTCTGTTTTCAAATTATGCACTGAATTCAGCTCTACTGAATGTATCCAGATAGTATACAATGATTTATCGTTGACCAAAGATATTGCTGAAAATGCTATATAGAAAGCCCTGGGCAGATAAATGTAGCTGGTAAAGCTTAAAAGAAATAAGAGTCTCCTTGTTGAGAAGGCACACTAGATGGACAGGTTTTCTGGGCACAACACCCAACGTTTTGTAGATCTATTTTTCCAGCCTATTCTAAAAGTAAAAACAAACTGACGTGCAGACACAACAAAAAATATTTTTAAATATAAATTTTAATTTATGAAAATGTTAAAGAAATCCGCTTTGTGAGTGCTTTAGTTTTTTATTTAATGGGGTCACTAGCGCATTAATAGCCATTAGGCAAGAAAAAATCTGCATATTCATCACTGTTCTGCTCTCATTATATTATAATAATTATTTTAATATAGTAAAAGATGGTTTACAATATATGACCTGTTTTCCTTATATAAATTCTCCATAGAAGTTTTTGCTGTAGTTTTCAAAAAGATCTTCACAGATCTTCACAGCAGTAGCTGTGCGAAAATATAAGTAAAACTGAATAAATTTTTATCTTGAATTGCAGTCTTGCAGCTCAGGCTCATGAGCTTTTTAAACCAGCACACTGCAGAAGCAGTGCAGCACCTCCTGCCTCTGTCACTCATCCCCACTTCTTTTTCTTACACACCCATTTTTGTGACTACATACTGAACTGATATAGGTGAAAATGAATTCTTTTTCTTTTTCATATATAGCTGAATTCAAGAAGGTGAGAAAAGAGGCAAAAAATAAAGTCCAGAGTAGAATGCTGTGTAACATATTTACCCGGATTTTACAGAAAATACCAATACATTCTCCCAAACATAATCACTACTTACTTTGAATTATTTGAAAACAAGAAAACTTAAAGTATAATAATCTAAAGATAAGTGTATTAATGATTTGCAGATCCCGAAAAATATTCAAATCAAACAACTCCTGATAGCTCTCAGTTTTCTGGACCATGCTCATTCTCACTATGTATCTAAGTTAATAGGCCAATTAAAGAAGCCACTGCTTCACTCTGATGAGTTTTTAACACCAGAAAAGTTGCCTGTTTATTGTATTACATCCAGTGGTATCCTCTTACACTGTTAATGTTCTTAAATGATACAGAATCTATATAAAATGTATATGAGTTTTATAAATTTAACTTTTTAAAGCACATTTTAGCATTCAGCAAATTAATTATCCAAATCTATATGATTTTTATGTGATTCTTACAGGAAATAGAGGAACAAGTTACTAACTTTTCTGTATATGTCAATAGCAAAAGCTGTTATTTTAATTCATTAGCACATTTTGCCTACTTGTTAATTAAACCATAAATAAAACTGCTATTTTGACTTAATTTGTTCACCTTTTAAGTGGTGAAAATTTGCCTTCATGAAATTTTCTTGCCATCTAGAGGAACATTACTTCATTCTTTATCTCATTTGGGGCAGAAAGACCTTGCCCAGGATCAGCTGGCAATGATATCCACTGGTTCACATTGATTTACAGAGACGTGTGCCTGAGAATAACTCCAAATATTTTCTTAGTTGATTTAACACAGAACTGTGAAATACCTGTTTGAAGGAGCGTGAGAATACCACATAGGCTTTTCTGGGGTTTCAGTAAATGTAAGGTTCAAAAAGAAGTATAAAGGGCAATTCATCCTCTCTTCAGTACAATTGCCGCAAAAATTATCAGGGGAATACCAAATCTAAGATCTAATTCATAGTCCTTATTACTGAGGAAACTAGACAATCTCACCTACAATGGCTACTTGTCTTTTCATAACAGTAAGAATAACAAAACTATCCTGGTGTATTTCATGTTATTAATTCTCAGAAATTCATTCATGCATGCAATTTAAAATTGCTGCTGTGATGATATCTTCTCTTCCTTCCTAACTTCTGTCCACTCAATGAACTCGTATATCCAAGTTAGAAGGGAGGATTATTTCATATCAAGGCTTTCAGCAGAAGAGAATGGAGATAGTGTCTCCATCTTTCTAGGAGCATCTTCAGGTTACCCAAAATGTACAGTGGAGACACGAAGAGTCACGAAGAGTCCAGCAGAAAATCTGAGGCATTTTTTGCAAATACTGAGCCCATTACTGAGCCCATTATCCCCACTCGTCATTCACAGGGATCACTCGTATTCCTCTGGAGGTATGAAATATTTTCTTGGACAACCTCAGGCTTGTGATAAACATAACACTCCCCATGAGAAACACACTCTATATACAATAGTGTAATTTATGTTGGAGGGCTAATATGGTCTTGAAATCCTGAACACACCTTAAGTCTTTTACCAAATTCATCAAAACATTCTTGAATTACATCGATCTGATCTAACAAACATCTGGACATGAGGACTTGCCACTGGTCTTTCAAATACAAGTAGAAAAATATAGACAGGGCCAACTTACTAAAGTAAAGCACTTTTATTTTACAAAAGTGTGCAACGGAAGACAAGTAACAGTTGGAGCCAGAGTTACTGCAGACATCAGTCAGTTTAACCATTAAGGCAGTCAAGACTATATTCTACTTCATTAGACTTTACAATGAAATATACACTGACTAAAAGTCAGTCTCTGTGAATTATCTGAAGTCAGACACCTAAATACTGAGGTTCCAGTCTCTTCGAAAATCTCTCCATCCATATTTTTCCAGAAACAAAGGTGCTTTTTTTTGCTTTCCATGCAATCTTACACTGCATAGTAGTTGGAAAGTTACTTGCTACTGCTGATGTAGAAGTACTGTTTAAAATTTAGCTCCTATGCCTTCATTTTCCAGGCTGTCCACGCTGTTGAAATACCTAATGATTAGTCTTCAGGCCCAGGGAACAAGATATACACATAGATGGGGAAAAAAACCCAAAACCCACAACCGCTGTAGAATCCCTAGGGACTCCTTCCTGCTGAAGTGAGGGAACTGCAGGGCCAGATGCTGTCCAGCACCCCTTCCCTCAACACCGCAGCTGCAGTTGCTTCATTTTTCATGGTTTCTTCCAGCCTACTCTGCTTCTAGTGAATTTTGGCTACTTGTAAAGGAGAGAGGAAGAAAGAAAAGAGATACAAAAGGGGGAGACAATGCAGAGAGTAGAGCAAGCATTTCAGTTTATTCTGAGAACTGCTGCTACTTGCTGTTGCAACAAAACCACACAACACTACAGACACCAGAAGTATTAGGTTCAAATGTAAACAGTAGCATAATATATTTGGTGAAAGATTCAGATTCCTGGCAACAGCTCAAAAAATCTTTTTTGATCTCCCTTCAACAATGTTTTAAGATCATGTTGGAGATGACATGTTGAGGGGAAAGAAAACCTACTTAAATCAACCAAATCTTTACTCTAAATATCTGCACTTTCCTACTAAAGATCTTGGCCGTGTAAAAGTCCACTCAGCACCTTCACACAGCCTTTTTATCTCAAAATAAAAAATCTGAATAATTCGCAGATTTCTATAATCCTAAATTAGAATTTTTGTTTATTTCAAATGACTTACAGGAGATCAGGAAATAAACAAGCCTGATCCCTTGGTTATCCCATATGTGCCATGTGATTGCACTCAAGATGTTCTTTTCCATGACCTTCATGGGCCCTGAGGTCAGGCCTCTAGCTCCCTGGATGCTCTTCTGGCCATTCTGTGGATGGGTGTCACATTGGCCAACCTCCAGTGACCTGGGACCTCCCCAGTTAGCCAGGACTGATAAATCATGGAGGGTTGCTTAGTGAGCTCTGCTGCCATCTCCCTTTGGATGAAGCCCATCCACTCCCAGAGACTTTTGAGTGTCTAAATGGTCCAGAAGGTCACTCCCTACCTCCTCCTGGATTACAGGGGGTCTAGTCGGCTCCCAGTCCCTGTCTACCAACTAAGAGGACTGGGTGCCCTCATGATAACCATTCCTAGTGTTGAAGACCAAGGCAAAGAAAGCATTAAGTTCTTCAGCCTTTCCCTTTTCCTTGGTGACAATGTTCTCTCCTGCATCCAACCAAGGATGGAGATTTTCCTTGGTCCTCCTTTTGGTTTTGGTCTATTTATAAAAACACCTTTTATTATCTTTCATATCAGTGGCCAGATTGAGTTCTCCTTCCATGACCTAACAATGTCCTTGTATTCTTCCTGAGTTCTGGCCGCTTCTTCCAAAGTTCTGTCATGGTTTAGGAATGCTACTCCCCAGTTTAGTACTCCCACTGAAAACACCCCAGACCATAGGCCACTGGCTCATTCTTCCCCTCCCCCTGTGGTGGGATGGAGAAGAGAATTGGAGGCACAAAAAGGTAAAGATCACAGGTTAAGGTAACAGTTTACTGGAAACAGCAATGAAATAAGAAGTACAGCGACAACAATGCTAAAACCAAAGTGTATGAGACAGGCAAACAATTCACATACGTGTGCTCATGATGTGGAACTCTGTGCCACCCAACTGCACATTCTGGCAAACCAGAAAAAAGATGTGAACCCCCTGCACATGGTGTGAGGGGGTATAGAATGGCCCCAAGTCCTGGCCTTGCCCCTCACAGCTGCTTCAAAAGTTAACCCAATCCTGGCCAGAACCAGGACAAGGTCAAAAACTCTCTTTTTTTTATCCTGAGATCATGTGAAAGCTCCCTGTTCAGCCAGGCCAGTCTTCTTCCCCCATGGCTCTTCTTTTGGCACATGGGGACAGCTGATTCCCGTGTCTGTCGGATTTCCTTCTTAAAGTCCAGTCTTTCTGGACCCCTTTTTTTATCAAGACTGTTTCTCAGGGGACTGTCTGGACCAGTGCCCTGAACAGGACAAAGTCCACACTCTTCAAATCCAAGGTAGACCCCCTTCCTTACTTCATCAAGAATTAAAACTCTATCATTTCACTATAATTACTTATATGAATGTAATTTGAATCCAAACCACTTAAAAACCTTTAGCTTTCTACTGCATAATTTTGTTTTCAAGATTCAGCTTAGCAATGCAACAAACAGATCAGTAATAAATGAGAGTCTCAAATGGCAAGAAATTCAACTGCCTTTTTCCCTTAAAAAATAAAGAACTTCCAAACTGAGTGTTAAAAGTCCAGAAGTTGGAAAAGAATAAAATGTTAAGGGGCAGAAGTCTAGTTCAAAAGTCCATTACTCAGAAAGATGAGCATAACTGTATAAAACTACACATAAAACATTATGGTTTTTATTAACAACTCTCAGAGCAATGCTGTTTTATTTAGATGACTCTTAAAACCACTGCCACAAAGCAGTCATTTCCAATCAATGGCTTAGTTTACTTCTATATGAAATGAGTCAGAAGTTAATGCTGTTGCTATATGGAGCTTCCTTTTCTGAGAGAAAGTTATGAGCAAAATTTCTTGGCTTGTATTATGAACATTTTTATCATTATTGAATATTTGCATGAAGAAAAGGAAAGACCTTGTCCAGGATGGGAAGGTTTAGAAACCTGTGTGTATATTTGAGAATAGAGAAAATTATGCATGAGGGCCTTAAAAAACCAGCAGGTAAGCAGCAGTACTATAGGAGAAATATTTCCTCCTAAAGTTTGAGAGTTGTTAGTACAATAATTTTGGTAGCACCAAAATAATTTGCACAGCATTATACATTTATTAGAGGTCTGGGTTTTACACTCACAGGATACACAAAAGCAGCAAGACAAGAGCAACACAAGCCCCAGTGCTCCTGCTCTGCTCTTACCCTCTCAGAGCCCCACTGCTGATGGTCAGTGATGGCCTCCTGTTTTGCAGACACAGCTAGATACTTACCATGGTAAATTGTGTAGTCTGAGCTCAGACCATTCTCGGGTCCCCAGGCTCCTCTGGAGTGAAGCCAGGCACCCTTTATGAATCACATTCATCTGTACAGAGCTTGGACTCTAAAAAAATTTATTTTTAAATACTCCAAATTTCAATTCCAGCAAAAAAAATATGTTATACTGAAAGCATTTTAGCTGGTTTCTTCCTCTCAGTAACATATTTTCAAAAGGAAAAGACAGAAAAGAAGAGCAATGAATTATTTTTTTTACATATAAAGGATACAGAACCTCATATGCTGTCTCAGAGATTGGCCAGAAACATGTGTCTGTGGAAGGGGCTTTTATGAATGAAAATTCATCAGTGTATTTTCTCAAACTGAGAGCAGTGAATCTACCAGTGACTGAATACAGGTATCCAAAGTACAGAGAAATGAAAAATTATACTGAACACAGGTAAGCACCTATAACAGTTTAGGGAGGGGAAAAAGAATCAAGCAGAGGTTGTTTGGGGTGCTGAGCTTATCCCTCAGATGACATATGCACTTTTCTGCCAAGTGTCTCATCTATGCCTTAATCCTTGCCATAACCTCAGCCAAGAAAGTCTATCTCCTCACCAAGTGCCCTCACCTACAATAAACTATCACACAAAAGCTGAGTAAAGATTGCAGCATCACGTACTGCCTTTTAGGACCTGTTCTTTAGGGGACTGGAAACCAGAAAGGAAGAAAAAGAGATGTCCAGAGGAGAGCCAAGCATTAGTCAAACAGGTTGCTGGACTTTTGGCTGCTTTACCAATAACAGAAGAGAGGTTAGGTGTAGGAATTTCACAGCTTGGTGATGTTTTCTGGAAAGGATCCTTTCCTTTAGGTCATTTTCCATATACCACCACTTCATTTACTTGTTCACTTCCAGTCCTTATATTGGAAGAATACAATTTTAAAAAAATAAATAAATAAAAGGCAAATCATTAGCCTTTTCAATAAGAATATAGCTTGAAGATGTAAGTTAATGGAAAATTATTAATGTTGAAGTGTAAAGCATTATCACTTGATTGCAACATAGATGGATGAAATTAAGCAAAGGGTTAGCAAAATAATTCATTTAGCAGTTCAGAGCTGAACCTTGTGCCACTGCAATACTTGTAATTAATCCCACAGTGGTGGAATAATAAATTTAATAAAAACTATTTTAACATTGACAGAAGGAAGTTTGACATATGCAGCAAGTCAAGAGTCAATAACAGCTATGATCCTGAACAGAACTGCAATCTTCCTTCAAGTATTTGTCTAGGGCAGGAGAAATCACAGAGCCATAACAGAACTTCAGTAATTTTCAGTGATTTGGTTTGTCCCAGCTGTGTGTTCCAGGTGTATGGGTTCTACTCTACTAGGATGGTACTCATCTAGCTGGTCACTCCTGTGAGGAAAACCTCTTGGTGCCAAGGCTGCCTAAGTGAATTTTGGCAGTACTAAATCAGTGATGGCAGCAGAAAGCTTAATTACTCAGATGGCTGAGGTACTGGAACACTGGAAATCAATTGTTGCTAGTTTTGTGCTTGACCTTCTAATGGCTTACTAAATACGACCAGGGTGCACATTGATTTTGGTGTTCATGGGACAGCAACAGAGATCACTGCAAGCACTGATGGATCTGCCAGGACCCTCCTGTGCATTGACACCACAAGCTGGAGAAGCTGGCAGCTGGACCACAGCTGAGCTTCAAGTTTGAAGCCATTTGCTTTCTCCAGGAGAGCAGATGGAGCACGTTGTGGGATCAGCTGAGGCCCCTTCTTCACGCAGAGATAGCCAAACTAGATAATAATGTTGTGGAGCAATTATATGGAGACTTATACTGAATTTAAAAGTGAGGATTACAATTCAAAGTAGATACTATTGATGAAATATCACACGTGAGGTGATTTGGCCACAACTGGAAGTGATAAACAGTTGAATGGATGGTCTAAAGACAGTCTGTGTCAGCAGAGACTGAAAATAATAATGTTATTTGTGGAGAAACTTAGAGGAATTAAGAAATGGTGGAAAATGGAAAAGTGACCTCTTTTTACCCAGTACATGGGTTTTATGAATTGATGGAGCACAACTGCCAGTCTAATCAGGAAGCAGGTGCTAATAAGTGATGGAAGAGAGAAGAGTTCAATCACGCTAATTATCAACGTGAAAGGCAATACATTAAGGGTTAAACAAGAATTGGCATTTTGCTGGTTGGCTTCTTGTCCAAAGGAAAAGGGATGAGTGTGAGTGAACTAAAAGACTAAATGTGTGAAGTGAAAATCTAATGTTCTGTAATTTAAGAAAAAAATTGGAAACATCTTTTACAACCCTTATAAGGTGACTTCTAAAATTGGACCTTTGCTCATTTGCAGATCGATTAAACTCAAAGTTAATGAACTAGTTCATTGATCAGAAACATAGCATGTCTAAAAAGAAAAGCAGAACACTGATGAACCAGTCCAGATGACTTGTGGCCTGAATAATGACCTTGATTTCAATTGAAAACACATTTTAAAATTATTTTGTTCCTCTTCTATATTTTTATTACCAGACAACAGAATAAAAGCCAGATAAAAAAAACACAGAGGCATCATATATTAAAAGTGATCACAGTTTGAAAAGTTCTGGAAAACAAAAACATTTGCCTATTATCTAGTCAGTAAAAGTAATACAGGTAATTCTACATTATTATGACATGAGTTCCGGCTGAAACTACACATCTTATCCACAGGAACAGCATTCTGCTCAAAGAAGGAATGAATAGGTTTTAGGAAGAATAGAAAAAAAGTTATGAAGGAAGGCCAAGCAATGCATGGCTCTATATTGTTGTAAATTCTGGAGAGAATTTATATCAGTAGCATGAATTAACACTAATAATCTGTGATTTTTACTCTCAGAAGGACCAGAAGTCTTCCAGCAGAGCCTTTTAATCAGTATTCAGACATTCTTCCCTCTCCTCACACAGGGTTATACATTTAAATTTGATTTGTATTTATTGCACATCCAGTGTCATATTAATGTGCAGAAAAACTGCAATGTATTAAACTGAATTTGACAGAGTTGAACTTAGCATAAAAATACTTTCATCACTAAAGATACGTTCTCCCTCTTTCCACTTCAAAAACATGTCACTAAGACCTTGGGTTTTATATGAGTACTCATTCCTACAAGGAAATCAGGACAGACCATAATGACTGTTACCAGCTAAACTGCATTTCTGTGCCAGAAAACTCAAAGGCTATAGAAATCTCTAACGGCACGTGCAGGCTGATACTCTGTATAAGCACCAACCTGAAGTCAGAGTAAGTTCTGTCTTTTAATATTGCACCTGCTGCTTTTTCTCAGCAATCACACACCCATATCCTACCGAACCCCAGGACACTTTAACCTAGGTTTACAGGCTAGATTTGGACAGCAATCAGTTATTGCAAGACATGAGAGATTTTCAGCATTCGGAGGTTTAGAGAGGGTAATTTTGATGCATTTCTTTAAGGAAGGAGAGCACAAAGTGAAGCAAAACTAAAAGCATGTGGAAATAAACATTCTGACAGAAATGGCTGGATTCCAGATGGCACAGCATTAGGATGAGCCTCATATTTATTATGTACATGAATTATCTACTACACAAACTAATTCACGTTTTGTACATGACAGATGTTCTTTTTTGATTGTTTTTGTTATTTTTCTTTACTATAATTTCTACATTACAAAAAAAAAACCACAAAATACACTTGCAGTGCACCTTTATCTAAGTCATATAAGTTCCTTACTGCACATACTCTCTTCCCAACTCTGAGTTTTAAAACAGAAGGCGTTGTTTAGTGTGAGATAGTGGCTGAGGTCCTTGTAATAAAAAACAATGTGAGATACTGTTTTACATGTATTTTGTCAGTTTCCCCCAGTTCTCAGAAATATCTGCCTTGCCTAGATATTGCAGCTTAGAAGGCTGCCTAAAAAACAAAGCATTCAAGGGGAATAGATGTTGATTTTAATGAAAGAATAACAGAACACATAGTCATAAATCTAGTCAAATCACCTCTGTTGTATATAAACTTATTTCAAGATACATATTCTTGTTCACAAAGAAAATTCTGACAAAAACATTCTTCCATGCCATTTTCAATGATGTGTTTGAGAACAAAAACATTACCTGATTAAGTGAATGAACCCTTAGTGGAATTTAAAAAATTTTACAAGAGACAGGCTGCAGCAGAAGAGCACCTGCATAATGACGTCTTTTATGCGAACATACAAAATTAATGAGGCCACAGTCCCACTGCACACATGATTCCCCTAAAATCTCATTTTAACTACACCATCCATTTGAATTGGACCACTGATATCCTGGCCAAAAACCTGATTTTGCCATATAATTTTATAACTTCAAAGAAAATTAGGCCTACTAAGAGACAATCTTCACACCAGAGATTTTATAAGATAACTAAGCAGGGCAGCAACACTGTGAAATGAGTAGAAATTAATTACCTCTAAAGAGAGCCAGAGATGACCCTGAAACCCAAGCTTTCTGAGTACTCTTACCTTTGGACTTACCCGCTGGACTGTCTAAAAACCATTTTAAGTACTAGGTCTTCCGACATTAAAGTGATACATTACGAGAGAAAACCTTATAAAACTCCAATGATAAGGCTTTAGTAAGACCCTATGTATCCCTGCAATTTTAGATGTATCCATTCTTCCTTACAATGCTTTATTTAGGTTAAATCATCAAATAAAAATTATGCCACTGACAAACACAAATTTTCACAAGGGGTTTTATTGAGTGGGGATTTTATTTTGGAGGGGATTTTTTGGGAATTTTTTCCTTGAGCTGGTATCACTGTTATAAGTAGATATAACTTAAGCGAGATTGACAGAATTTTCACTTTTTAAATGAGAGGTAAAGTACAACTAAATCTAACTCTATGGAATTAAAAAGGATTCTTATGATATAAACTGTGAGTGACAGGTTCTCTTTTAAAAATTTATCAAATCTTTGCACCCATTGATGCATTTATCATTCAGACAAAGGAACTTTCTTCTCTTCACTGGTGAGACCCTAAATGGAGTGTTTGTCTGTGGAGTCCTCAGCACAGACTTGTTGCAGCAGGCCTAGAGGAGGGCCACAAAAATAATCAGAGGGGCGAAACACTTCTCCCGTGAGGAAAGGGCGAGAAAGTTGAGATCAGTTAGCCTTCTCATCAGGAGATGAGAAGGTTCCAAGGAGACCTTATTGTGGCCTTTCATACTTATAAAGAGCTCTTAAGAAGGATCGGGACAAAGCTTTTAGTAGGACCTGTTGTGACAGGACAAGGGGTATTGGTTTAAACTGAAGGAGGGCAGATGCAGATTATATATAAGGAAATAGGCTTTTTCACAATGACATGGTGAAATATTGGCACAGGTTGCCCAGAGAGGTGGTGGATACCCCATCCCTGGAAATATTCGAGGCCAGGTTGGACAGGGCTCTGAGCAACCTGATCAGGCTGAAGATGTCCCTGCTCATTGCAGGGGGGCTGGACTAGAGGACATCTAAAGGTCCCTTCCAACTCAAACCATTCTATGATTCAAAGATTTGGAGCTGCCATGAGCCAACAGAAAAAAAAAAGGGTACCTGTGAAGAGAAAATAGATACAGGTAAATATTCTGTATGTGCCTTCCAGTCTCGAACCTTCTGAAATTTTATATATCATCATGTCTCCTTAATTCCTTTTATTTAGGAAAAAAAAATTTCAGAATCACAATCAGACTAAGGCTTCATGTATATGTACTGTAATTTAAGTCATGTCAGTTTGATTTATGTTTTCACGTCTCCTTGATGTCAGTTTGATTTATGTTTTTATACTTAGCTGATGCTTTGAGTATTCATTTAATACAATGGCTCTGAAAGACAGAAAAGAATCCCACTTCAAAGTTGCATTTTATTTCCTAAGCAGTTGTAAATAGGTAAGTGAGATAGCAGCTTGCAGTCTATGTCATAGTTCTACACTGGACTCAATAAAGGGATGATTCAACACTCTACTAGCCTACCGATGAGCCCCAAAATATTTATACAAATGTGTTTCGGGAGATTCATCAGCATTGTATGTAGGAATTGAGGTGGCATCAACATTTTTTATAGTTCACTACACTGGTCAGCAAAATAAGAAAGAAAATAATTTTTAGTAGTTCATATGATCTACAGTTACTCCAATCTTAGGAGATAAAAATGACAGTCTCCTTTGCATGGATAAACAAAATCAGTATTTTCATCATTTGCTTAAACCATTATATGAAGCAAGAAAAATTCCATGGAGCTCGTGTCTTGCCAGAATGAGAATCCTCATTCCGTATGTTCACATTATAGTCTTAAAAAAAAAATTTCTGATCCTGTAGACATTCTTTGTGTTGAATTCAGGCACAATTTTTGATTAAGATGTCTTTTACGCCTCTTGAGCAGTTTCATGCTCCAAAGAAAGAGAAAGGTTTCTAATCCTTCATATTAGGCTAGGGGAGAAAGTAGAATCCTGCCAATGCCAGTATTAATTGGCATCAGATTTTCTTCCTCATTCAATATCTATGCTCCTTGTCCCTTGATTACAATCATTCTCACCACTTTCATTTCACCGCTTTCCAGAACTTTTAGAATATCTATTTTTGTGGATTGTAAAGTGGCAGAAAAAAAATGGTTCCTTCACGAATTTACTTGCCTTTTCTTCAGTTATATGTATGACATCAAAAATATCATGTAATATTTTCATGGGGCTCTTTCATTTGTTTTAGAGTTCACTAAATAAAGACAAGAAGAAGGAGATAAAATATTTAGGTTATTTCCTGGTTTCCTGAATTAATAAATATACTTCATCATTAATATATCCCTTACCCACAATCATTTGTTTTACTTCAAATTCAGGAGAAAGTTCTGCAAATGTTTTCTTGAATAAAAGCATGTTGTGATGGGCTGGGACTGTTGACACCCACCTTACAACTTTCTTCCCCAACAGGGAGAAACTGGAGTTAAGTTCTTTTTTTTTGTGTTTCATCTGCCGGGCTTCTTCTATCTTCCATACTTGTGCACACTGGAGGCTAATTCCATTCTTGTCTTTTCCTGGAGTGCATATTACCAAAATCTGGTTGTGAAACAAACAGTCAAAAAATGAGGTCTGTTCATGATTCGATGTTGTTGTTCCCACAAACAGACATAAATCCTTACCGTATATCCTATAATCTGCTTACCTGCTCCTAATAGTGTTTTCCTATTTATTTAAAAAGTGGAAGACAACCTTTCACTTTCATCATGAGCATGTGCCAAGAATACAACGGAGGAAATTACATGCTTCACTGACTCAACATTGGCTGATGAACTAAAAAAACCTGAAGAGCATCTCCAAGCTAGAATTAAGGTTTGTAGCTAGAATTGCATACATTACTTCTTTATTTCAGTTTGGTACTGCTACAAAATTCTGACTATACAGAATTAAACTGAAGAGAGAACACTTTATTGCAATACACACCCCAAGAAAAAAAAATACGGCATCATTGTATTCAATTTTACAAAACCAAACTGTTTCTGGTATCACAGCATGTCACTTGATACTAATGAAAGGCAAATGACATAGGATTCTGAGACTGCTGTCAAACAAGCAGGACAAGACATTACAGGTGTCTGATTACACTGCTCACAATTTAAGAGCAATAGATTTTAAAATTGTGGAAAGATCTGTTGAGGACTTTGGGTTAGTTTGTTTTTGTAAATGTGAATTATAAAGCCTTCAATCACAATTTACTATATTTATCAAATAATACCTCAGAGGAAAGCTGAAGAACTTAGAATTTAAATCCCATTACTGGGCATTTACCCTTGATATCTAGCTTTAAATGCAGGGAAAAAAGTTTATAAAGAAAGCAGACAAGAATCAGCACGGCACAGAGGGAGCATGAACTAAGGGAGATAAAGGAGAGGATAACAGAATTACCAGTCTGGTGTTTGTCTCCAAAGGTCTCATTTTTAAAGGTACTGAGCATTTTCTACAGCAATTAAAAGTAATGGACATTTTAATATTCAACACTTACAGAGATTAAATGGCTCAGCTGTCTCAAAAATCATTGGATGCTTTTGTTTCCCATTTTAAGATGCCTTTAAAGTGTATTCAACAACTACCAGTATTCTAAAAAGAGCAAGAAAGCAAAAATAGGTTGTCAAACCTGTGCACTCAGTCCCAGTTCTCTCTATTGCCAGCAATGCCTTGGAGTAGTCTCAGAGTCCAGTGTTTCAACACTGGACACTGAGCAGCACATGAATTGCGCAACGAAAGGCACAAGACCTGTGTCTAAGGGCAGTGTTGCAATTTCCATGACAGTCCAGAACAAATTACATTAACATAAAATGTATAAATCACAATGTGAAAACAGCCTGAAGGTAACTGCGCATTTCTTTGCCGATGCTGAAGGACAATAACAGGAAGCAGTTACTCTACTCATAGAGCCCCTGAGCTGCTGTGTTACTTTCTTAGCTCTTGCTTCTAAGATGTAGCTATGCTATAAACCATAGTTTAGATTTAGAATTGTGGTTTGGAGGGTTACACAGCCAAAATTTAATCTAAAACACCTGATTTTCTTCTGAGGCATACTAGCTTCTTAACCAAAAGCACTTAAAGGAGCACTAAAAGCTTATTTTAGATTGGTTGCTCCATGTTGTCCATCCATGTTTATATTTCACCATCCTAAACCTGAATGTTCAAAGAACTTAATGCTTAAAAGAACTGCTCCTCTTAGTTGTAATTTTTTTCTTAATGGATTTTAGTAGGCTTTAGAATACAAGGGTTACATACATCTAAGTCTTTGTTTTGAAAACTGTTATTTCATAATACAAGCAGAGAAAGTATGTTAATCAGATGCTTTGCATTTTTCTAAAGCAGTACATGCAACATTCTTTAGTCTTACAGTAAAAAAAAATCCATGCTGGTCTTATTCCTTTGTTTTTCTCTTTTATCCTTTTCCTCTTTAAGGCTTCTTCAACTTTTCCATGCCCTTCAACATCTCTTCTGATTCTCCATTCCCCGTCCACCCCCTTTTCCCCACAGTCACAGACATTGTTAAGGATTCACTCTTTTTATTTCTTTCCTCACATCTCCTGAGCTATGGATATTTTTCTTCATGTAGAGCAAAACTTTCTTGATCTCCTGCTACGTGCCCAGAAGATCTCATAGCAGCTTGTCTTCCATAGGCAGCAACCTCTCTGCATGCAAATACGTGCAAATTTGTTTGCTCTCTTGCTTGTGCATCAGTCCAAAGCAGCTCCCTTCCCTGACACTGGTATGTGCAGAGCTCTAAACAATCTTTCTTTGTATTTTTCAAAGTGGTAAGAACAGAATTTTTGTTCTTTACCCATAGTATTTCCTGAAAATGGTGACAATAGTTTGTAATCCATATTTAGTACTGAGTTTGTGGTTTTTAAAGCAAGAGTGAAGTAGCTGACAACTTTTACGTTATTTGTTGTTGCTGTTTTCTGTTTCTAGGGAATTCAATAATTATAAATATTTATACACATGAAAACAGCAAGCAGAAGGTGCAAGTTGGTTTAGCTGAAAGTTTCAAAAATGGTCCAGTTGCCAGATTTCCCAGAGCACTGGGGACTGATTACCACAATAAAAATTTAGTTCCCAGATGTAAGTGCTTCAGTCCTTCTGAATGACAAGAATGTTTCACAGCCAAGACACATTTTTCAGAACATTTATTCCCAATCTGCATTCAAAAAAACTGCCTGCTGCTATAAATTTAATTTGAGGACATAAGAGGCTATCAACAGCTCACAAAATCAGACCCCTGGTGAAAAAAAAATTGACTTAACCCTGTTAATTAAATTACTAAAATATTCAAAATGCAGTTTAATTTCTTCATTTTTCTAATTCTAGTTATTTCTACTTTTTCAGAATAAATGTTAATAAATAATAATCAACTAATAGATTAGATAGATTGAAAGAAATAAATAGAATTAGAAAAAATTCTAAATGCAAATTTCTGCCAGAAACACACTCATGCAAAAAGGTAGCAACAATTATGATTGTTTGGTGTTTTTCAAGAAAGTAATGTTCTATGAATTCCATCCTTTTTATTACATAGATATCTTTTTGGGCATAGTTCATGACACAGGCTGTAGACTAAAAACAACCAAACAACATTTTGAGGAGATTTACTTTAAAATTCTGTAGACATTTTAAAGAGCAGACAAAAATCAGTTGGGAATACATTATGGCCACATACAAACAAAGGAGGAAACACACAAATAACAAGTTAGTAATTTATGTAATAACAAAGTACAATGCAAAAATGCCTTAGAATGTGTCTTTTTCCTGGCCTATCAGCCTTAAACCACTAGAAGAAAATCTGCTTCCTGCACACAAAGAACATGTCTGTAGTCTTCAGCTGGAAAAAAAACCCATTGCGACTAATAAATGATGGGACATTTTCTTAAGGCACACAAACAAACTGCAATTCTACCAACACAAAGCAAAGGAGTTCTTTATAACTTGCAGCTCTGAGGAAAGTGCAGGTTTTTTCACAATACTGTATATTTATCCTGACAAACGGAGAAATGTTCAGCCTAAAGCCACTGGGAGAAAGGAGAAAAAGAAAACACATAAACTTCAGCTTTTGAGTACTTTCCTTAAGATCCACTGGTTAATCTGAGCTTCTGAAGTTCACTTGAAAGAACAGCCGTCCCTTGGAGAAGCACCTAATCTGTTCGTGATAGCTCTCATAGAATGAATGTTTTTAACATCTCATTTCTTAAAAGTTAATACTTACATCTCAAAGTCAAGCAAGTACATATAATTTCAGAAACTCAAGGACATTTCAAAGTAGATCTTCTAATTCTTCAGAGGAATAACTGAATATATCCCACCATAGGTTGAAGGGAAATTTCCAGTAAAGGAGGAATAATGAAAATGAGAAGTGAGTTGTCCATGCCTGACCTTTACGGCTTGCATGCACTTTGCAAAACTGTCCCTTGTCCCTTGAGCTATGAACGAGCTCTGGAAAAAAAAGCAAGGTGCTTCCACCTTGCATGTGAAGACCCAGGAAGGGACCAGTGGGACGAACTGTGGCAGCCGAAGCTGAGGGTGGCAGACCATCTGTGTCCTCGCCAGTGAGGCACAGGCCCAGGACACCCCAGTGAGCAGAGTACTGCAGGGCACGAGGCTGGCAATAAGCAGGCAAGGGATGAGTGCCCAAGCTGAAATCCACCTGCTGAGCAAAGTCGGGAGGCTCCAGGGAGGGTCCATGCACACTTTTCCCCCCAGCCACAGAGGCACAGGAAATCACAGCAGGTATGATTTCAAATGGCTTAGCAATTTTCCTGAAAAGAAATTCTGGGAATCGGTACACAAGAACTTTTTGGGTTAAAGGGTACATAAATGGAAAGACAGACAAAGTGAGAAATCAGGAGAAGAAATATTTGACCTTTTATTTTTACACCAGTTTTAATTTTTTTTTTTTAAATTTTTGTTGTTCAGACTAACTAATCTTTTCTGTTTCTAGAGATTTCCTCAGACAGAGAAATGACTGCTACATGAAAGAGAGCCTACGCAATGCATTAGCTGAAGGGGAAGCTTTGATCATGGAGTGAAAGTTAACTTCACAGGTCAGGAGACCCAAATCTATAGCAGCTGAAGAGATAAATTGTTCAAGAAGCTACTTCCACTTTTCCGGTTATAACAGAACACACGTTCAACAGTAAAAATCAAGTTATTAAAGGTATATGTGCAAAAGATTAGGATATATATGTTTTTCCCAAGCTGTCACTGATCCAGCAGAGGATAACGCAAACCCATTCTAAAAAAACTCAGTCATTCACAAAAGTTCATATACCAAATACTGTCTCTGTGATTTCTGTATGGCATACTCTGTATGACTGATAAGTAGAAATAATCTTTCCTGAAGCAAATATTGTGAGACAGCAAAACATAAATGTAATGTCTTCTATTTAAGACATTTTATTACCTAGTACTTGCATTTGCATGTCCTCTAGAGTAGGGCATAAAAGTGAAAGGTAACTACACAGAAATTTTGGAAGTAGGATACCTTGAAAGAAGATGTCTGATTTCATTAAAATGTCTGGATTGTACAAGCAGAGGCAACATGATAGAGTAGATAGCCATAGTAATTCCCCAAGATCTGGAGAATTAGTCATATATCTGAGCTACAAAACTGAAACACCAAACTGAAAGTAGTTTTGTTTAATGCTTGAATTTGAAGCATTGCAATCAAATGCAAAATGTATCAACCACAAGTACTGACAGTATTAATTTCTAGAGTACTAATTAAAGCCACCTGTTGGAGAAATCTTTTAAAATTAGCTAGCAGTCCTACTTTTGAAATAATCTACCATCATCTTTCATTCTTTGCTAATGTTTTGTTCATTTCTGATTTGCAATGAGCACAAGCCATAAATTAATCAATTGCCATGTCTTTATTTATTTCTGCAAGTCCCCCTGTAAAAGTAGAAGCAAGAACTGTAAATCATGATCATAGCAATAGCATTATTTAACAGGATGGATAGGTAGCCAGGAAAATCCAATAAAAGAAAAATGAGAAAGGAATAAAAACTATTAAGAGGATTGCAAGAGGAAACTCCATTCCATATAATATTCATTCTTCCTGTAGAAGTCTGTAAAGTTTTCTCTTCATTTCCAGTTTGAACAGGAAAAGAGCCCTTCAGCCAGCAGAAGAGTTAACTGTTGTCAATGTAGGCATGTTGCTCACTACAGGTTTATACATTTATAGCTCCTTGCTTATAATAAAATCAATGCTCACAGAGTAAGTGACTCAGAATTACCGTTCACAGCAATCGACACTGCAACAACAGCTCACCCCAGAGGCAAGGCACTGGTTCAAAGCTCTTTATACCTCTTCCTCTAAAGTACAACCTCAGACAAGGCTTCTGTTCCAAACTAGGCATTGTTAAAGTCTCTCATCAAAGGAGACATAAGGGAGGTAAGAGTTCAATGGGATCATAACAATTAAAGTGTCTAATATTTTCCCAAGACACTTTACATCATGTAGTCTTGTCCTCATGTATGCTTCCACACCTGTTTCCTGGTTTAGTTTTGTCAGGGTTTTTAGCATTCAGGTAAGGAAATTTGGAACTTAGTTTTCTAGCTGGTTTTGTTACAGACTAGGAACTGCAGTTGACCTATTGAAGCAAAAGGATTTGGCTCATTCCTTCTAAGGTCAATGGAAAATGCTTAAATGTAAAGAATCCATTTTCAAGACATTTCAGTGAAGGACAAAAAACTGACATAGCATGTGGATTGAAGGATTCATATAATCTATGCAGCTATGTTTTGAAATTCTGACAATTTTTACTCCCCAAAGTGTATATTCTGTTTCTGTGAACATGAGGAACCATCCCACTGAAATCAATCAAATTAATTACAACTATTGCTAGAATAGAATAGAATAGAATAGAATAGAATAGAATAGAATAGAATAGAATAGAATGGAATAGTTCATTTGGAAGGAATTTGCAACAATCATGTAGTCCAACTACCTGGCCATTTCTGGGCTGACCAAAAGTTAAAACATATTATTGAGGGCATTGTCCAATTGCATGTTAAACACTGCCTGGCTTGGGCCATCAACCATCTCTCCAGGAAGTGTGTTATAATTTTTGACCACCTTCTTGGTAAAGAAGTGCTTCCTGATGTCCAGTCTGACACATTCCGTGCCTTAATTAATGTCTCCCCTGAAGGGGGTGAGGTTTAGCGTCTTTGCCAGGAATTCAGGAGGCAAACAGAAACTTCTTCAGTCTCTGCTTTCAGACAGTTGTTTATTAAGTCTTATCAGAGAAAGGGAGTCACTTGCGTCCTCCAACAGCACAGGGCAGAGAATGCAGGAAGAAGTCCGCATTATCAAGATTAGACAGTCTTTTTAAAGGTAAATTATCCAATTAAAACGTAAAACGAAAGATATTTTCACATTTCCACCAATGTTCCATAAATCACTTTGTCACGTACACAGGAATTGCGGAATTTTTCATCCAATTACCTTAAACTACTTCTACTGCAGAATATGGAGTACTAGAAGAAGGAACAAAAGGCCTGGAGAACAACAACAATCCTCCATTTTGAAGTTTCTTACTTTTATCTATTTACTATATTAACAAGCCCAAAAACCCTAAATTTTCACCTTGTGATAGTCTTACATAACATTCTATCATCTAGTTCACACCAGTGTAGATTCCAACTCTTCCCAAAGGGTAGGTAATTTTCTCCATGGGCAAAGGTCAAAAACAGTGTTGTCCAGGGGGGTAGAATCCTTCAAAACAGGCAGAGAGATATTCTCTGCATTCTGGATTCCAACACAGTCAAAACCTCCCCCAGAGCAGCTTTGAAAGACTTCCACTTATTTTATCACTGGATACCAGGGAGAAGACACCAGTGAAACACTAACAAGTGACCTCACTAAGATGAAAAACAAACCCCATTTTAAATAATAATTAAAATTCAAGTAACAGTCCTGCTTTACTGTGCAAGGAAAGTAATAAAAATACACAAATAATGTCTTTATAACAATTTTAAATATATTTTCCCCACTCAAAAAAAAATTTACTTTCTTGATTAAATTAGCTGTGCAACCAGTACCATTTTTTAAATTGGACAGCTGTATCTGATGACTTGTGCCAGGTCAATACCAATTCTTTATTGTGCAATTAATCTAAGTTGACTTATCCACCACATTAGTAAGGACCTTGATTTCCAACATATAGCTTAATTTCTGTGAATTTAGATCCTTCCATGACTGAAAGACTGCAGAGTCATAGCAAAAATCTCACATTTCTGCCCCAGAAGAGCATTGAAATCTGCAGTTACCATGGGATTTTGAAATCTGAGTTTAAAAATTCTAATGTGTTTCAGGAAAAAAATAAAATTAAAAAAAAGATAACTGTACCACTCTGTGACCCAGCTGTCTACACTCTGGTACACCACCAGAAGCAGATGTACTTCCCTAGGCACCAAAAAAAGTGCTCGGGCCTGCAAGTTTGTCATACCTGGAAGTTTTACAGAAACTCCTACATTTCGCTACATCCACTATAACAGTTTTACAACTTTACTTTTATATTTCACTATATCCATTTAAGAAGAGTGTATTCAGATTTGCATTTTGCCTTTTTAGGCCATCTTCTATCAGCTTAAGTACAGAATACAGAATGATTATCAAGTTCAGTGAGGGCATTTACTTCCCAGTTTGCAAGATTGTTTGGGGGGAGCAGGGTTTGACTACTGCTGCTACTGGATTAAATAAAATGGCAATCCATCAATATACTTCTAGAAGCAGGTAACTGGATAGATGGATGATGCTTAAATCTGAAAAGAAATGGTATTCTTAAAGCGCTAAATTATATATTTGAAAATGAACCAAAGTTTTTTGACACTTAGGTTTTATATTCTTTTCCAGAATCACAGAAAACAGTACCAAACTGAGATATTGCCAGGAACAGTCAAATCACTGAGCAGTGTTAATGGGAAACAGCATTCTAAGTGGAGAAAAAAACAAGTGGAGAATCTGCTCTGAGACTCACATTCTCTAGAGCTGCTTGTCTTTAATTTCACTTTGTACCACACTCTAAGGCAAAACTAGTGAACAGGTGAAAGCGGAAATTGTTTAAGAAAGCTTTAAAGTCTTAAACCACCAAACATTCTCAACTTAGTTCAATGCCATGCGTCAGATTCAGGCCTAAAAACAACACATAATAATAAAGATTTTACTAGACCTGACTCTGATATTTTGGATACATTTATTTTTATGTTAGGCTATACATATACTCAGATGAACACAGACATTGCCTACAGCATAATAAGGAAAAGTAGCTACTTACACTTATTTATATTTATTTTGAACTTTCAGGTTTGAATGCATGTATCTTTTTTCACTATTAGAAAATTTTCATATTTACCATCTTTAGAGATGTTAAATGAAAAGCATTTACCAAAAAATGCTGGTCCATATATTCAGAAATCCTTGATATACTGATGCTTCCACTGACTTTTAAAAATCGATATTCTGAAGACATCCAATATCTAATATGGTCCTTTTATCTGCAGGAATTAAGAAATCTCAGACACGGTCTATTATCAGAACAAACTCTGACAGAACACAAGAACAGAAAAGTGAGTGTCTGGGACTATCATACACAGCTGGAGCATTATTGCAATCCACCTGTTGATTATTACAAGACCTGGGATATGACCAGTTTTGTCACTATCATGTGCTGATATGTCCTATATGGTATACCAGGAAAAAGAATTTCAGAAAAACTGGTTATCATGTCTTCACCACTGAAGGATTTTTTCACCAGCTACAAAATGGTGTTTCTCTGTGGCACCCTGGGCCATTAATCATCTTTAAGTAGATAAGAAAGTGCTCCAGGATTTAAAACAAACATTTTTAATATTTGCTGTAGCTATTGGAAGTCACCAAACAGCTACATAGATGAATGGGAATGAATGGGAATGAACATTTCCTGAGAGACATCAGCAATAGATACTGATAAAAATTTGTGCGTAAGAATTTTTTTTCACAGTCGGTAGAAAGGATTCTTTCTTATTCCTGCAGTTCAGAATGGTTTTTCTTGAAAAATGAATGGCAGTAGTTTGTGTTAGTACACCATCTTGTGGATAACTCGTCTAATTGGGAGTGTTGCTGCAACAGCCAGCCAGTGTCCAAGTGCTGGAAGTAACAGGATTCCTTCTTACTCACCCAATGCTTACAGTCACAGCAACTCTCTCTTTTATATGCACCATGACTCCTTTCCAAATCTGCTTGTGAAGAACGAAATCATTGAATGTGAAAGAAGATGTACCAATATTTTACATAAAGAAATATTAGTTATTGTTAAATACTTTTCTTAGGATACGCTTAGAACTGTGTTTGGAAGAAATCATAGGTATTAAGCTCATTGGTATTCTATACAATATATACAATAACCCCAGAAATTGCAAACTAATTCTCTAATCCACTATAAATAGACTCTCATGGTACTTTATGGTCCCCATTGGTTCCTTGGACTGCTCTTGTGTTCATTGGAAAGTAAATGCTAGCTTTGAAAGCACCTGTTGTTCTTCAGTATCAAAGATGCTATTGTCTTTCTTCATAACTCAGACATTAAATCCAAATGTCTTCTATGGTGCTTCCAAAGCATTATTCCTAAAAACATCTATCTTATTTCAGACCATTGGGGGGGAAAAAAAAGTACAGGCTAAGCAGAAAATGTGGGAATTTTCGGGATTTTCATATTCTTTATACATCTATGATCAATGATCGCGTTCTATGCCATTTTAAGCTACAGGCATTAGAAAGTGATTTAATTTGATTTGATTTGATTTGAATTCCTCCAGGTTGGTTTCCCTGGCAGGGAGCATCCAGAAATATTGCGGAGCATATGAGTTATCCTGACTCACATGTGCCAAAATGGACGTCTCCAGTTATTTCAATCCTGTATTGGATAAGATACAGGAGTTTTCATTCTATATGACAAATTTTCACAACTGAATTTGCATAAAATGAAGCACTGGAACAGACTCCCTTGAGAGACTGTATAGTCAACATAAAGTTACAATAGTGCGAAATCAATTTGAAATTATGTAAAGGTTACTATCAGCAATATATCTGTTTGGAACAACCACAAGGTCCAGAACAGTGCAGAGTATAGCTTATTGAACTTAATTTCTGTGTAAGCTGCCTTTTTTGCCCTCTCTTCACTCTGCAGGAAACCACAAAGGACTTGAAAAAGTATTTCAAGGTCCCAGTGCAGTAATTACTAGCCACGAGCAATATACTCACTCTGCTTGCACAGACCCGTAGAGCCTCTCTGTTATTGTTCTGAAAGCAATTCACACAAAATATTAGAAATGACAAAGGAAATAAGATCATCTGTTCCATTTACCACCCATTAAAATTTGTGTAGAGAAAAAACCTTCTAAACAAATATTCTTGCAAAATGTTCCTCCAACACCTCTATAGTTTATGTATTTTAGAGAGTAGTTCTCTTGGAACCCTTCCCTTGCATTCTCTGCTGCTACTTCTGGCTAAAATTAAGATCGATCAAAACTGTAAACCAGAATAAATAAAAAAAATCCTAAACAAAGAAGAATCAATACTTACAACTTCTGTGTCCATAGCTTTGTGTTGCTTGCTGCATTCATCTTCTACAAATACAGACAAATCAACTGATATTTATTATGTAATAAAATAACTGGATATTTGGTAATATAAGTGAATTGAATCCAGTGTGCTTTGCTGCATTCTGTAATATTACATAAAAGGTTTAGTAGGATTTTTTTCTTTCTTTCCCTCCCTTATAGGTTTATTATTTAGGCCTGGATTATTTTTTAGAAGCCATTTTGTTTGATATTGTATTTTTATGAGGCGAGATATGATTTTTAATGACTATGCTTAAAACACCAGCAGAGATATAACACTGGGATATTTTATCTGTTGATGATGTCAAACTGGGCAAGGAATCAATCAGTACAGTCAGTTGGATTGTTTTGGAAACCAGCACAAACAAGTAAATAGATACACTATTAAGTGTCTGAATGCACAATTATTAGAGGTCTTTCAAAAAGAGATTAGAACCTGAGTGCACTGAAGTAAAAACTATTCTGAAGTAAATAGTGGTTCTATAATCTATTTTAGTACAGTTTAAATTGCCAGAATTAGAGAGAAAAGACAGAAAACACAGAAATTTAGAGCAAATTAAATTGAATATATTTCCTTTATGACAAATTTTCATTTGCGCTCTGCTGCATACTTACTCAACAGGCCTTAAAGTAAAAAGAGTGTTGCTTCATAAAGTTACCTCATAACTTGCTGGCATTTTAACTTGCCTCATTTCACAGTTAGAAGAAATTAAGCCTGGGATGAAGTGTAAAAAAAAATCATTTTTGGAAAAACAGCAAAACACTTGTATCTGTTTCAGTTGGTTGGCCAAACTGAAACACAGACAAAACATTCAGATCAGCATGTGACGATAATTTTTTCCAGAAAAAACAAATAGCCAAAATTTTATTTGATAAAGCTAATCCTATTTTCATTCCAGAATAAAATATTTTGTGTTTCATTTTTTCCTCTGTAATGAAAGAAGGAAGTGTAACCTCTGATTAGCTTGTTATTGTATCGCCATTTTCAGTTTCTAAAACTAGACCTCAAAATAAGAGTTTAAGTGCTTCACTTAAAAAATTTCCAAAGGACATTCCAAAAATGACAATCATGCTTCTGTTTTGACTTTTCTATAAGCAGTTTAATCCTCTTTCTCTTTGAACACTCATAGGTGGGCTTGTAGCATTTTCTGGTTTTGATTTTCCCAAGTGTTCCATTGTAAAGTTATCATAATCCCATTGTTGACAACTTTGCAGTTTCTGGACATTTTTTGTTTGTGCTGGCTCTTTCTGGGGCTGTCAAAGACTGTCCCAAATAGTCCTCTTTGGAGAAGAAGGGATCATTTTGCACATTCTCAGTGAAGCCCTGGCAGAGTTTGACTGCTTATCTATTTCCTGATTCTGTCTCCTGACGATGAATGGACGGTGCATGACTTCATGCGTCAAGCAGCTGGGCATGACCAGTCCTTTTTGTGACTGCATCTCAACAACGAAAGAAGACAGGGTCAGGTGGGAAGAGTTCACAAGCTGGATGGCAGCTGACATAAGAAAGTGCACTGAGCCGTGCCATTGTCCAGGGTCTGAAGGGAAAGCAGGATTCTTACTCCTCACTGTTCCTCTGATATCAGGATACATTTGTGGAAGCACTGGCAAAATACACTGAAGGTGTCTTTACAGCTTCTCCACATTCAAATGGTGAAGTACAGTGGAGATCAGTTAATTTTGTTAACTCAAAGGGTGGAGACAATTCTCATTCTTCTACCAAATAACACTGAAGTCAATGTGACAGTGTGCCACAGAATTTCTTTCTCTTTCTGTAATAACAAATTAACAGTAACAAATCCAAGAGTTCAAAAACAAAGTATTTATCTGTAAAAGTTGTTTGACCTTATTATGACTTCACACTGACAATTAATGTTTGCATTGGTAGTGCTTTTACAATTAATCATGCTATGGAGTCAAGATGATCTAAAAACTAGGTTTTATTGGTTTTATTTTCACAGAAACTTAAAAGACTTTTAATGAACTGGCTAAGTAGGAAATTATTAAGACAGTCAATACTTTCCTGGAGGATTGGAGATGTGTCTTTCAATCTTGTATGTATTATAGAAATAATCTAAAAAAAAGTTATCAGATATGAACTTTCTTTTGGTGTGTGAATTACTTGTTCTGATTTTAAGAATGGATGAACAGGTCACAACTGCAACCGAAAATTGTAGGAACTTCTTTAAAAAAGTCAAAATCATGTCTAGTCATTTCCAATGGGGCACTGGGAAGGACTATGCAATTTCTGGCCTTCATGTGTGATGACAAGAAAACTGTAAATCATATGCTTCTGAAATGGGAATAAAGACTCAGATTCCTGAGTTTTTGGATCATGTAATTAATGTTTGTGAACCAGATATTACAGTTATAAGCAATAGAGAAAAGCCTCAGGAAACGAATTATTCTTCTTTCTGATGTCTGTTGAACAACAAAGATAAAATGCAATATTAAACATCTGCTTTTTATGTGAGCATCATCTGTCCTGTGTTTTGAGTGAACCAGAAATTCTGAAAGAGAATAGTATGGCAACAATAGAATTAAGTCTCTCTCAAGACAAATGAACAGTAGGAGAGGGTTTCTACTGTGCTTTAACTTTGTCATTTCCTAGCTTCTGACATTGCGACTGCAAGTTGAATGTTTTAATACGCTGAAGAAGGGAAAAAGTTATTAAACAAAGTAGTTATAAGACAATGCAGTGACATCTCAAGAATAAGTCATCCCAATGAGCAAGAAATCAGGCAAAGGGGGCAAGAGTTCACCTGTGTGGGTGAACAATGAACTTCTGTCAATACCCAAGCACGAGCAGGAGACACACAGAAGGTGGAAGCACGGACAAGCCACTTGGAATAAATATTGAGATGCTGTCAGATGATGAGGAAATGAGATGAGGAAAGCCAAGGTCCATCTGGGATTAAATTGGCCAAGGATGTCAAGGACAGCGAGAAGAGCTTCTTCAAATACATCAATAACAAAAGGAAAACTAAGGGAAATGCGGGCCCGTTACTAAATGTAGCAGCAGCCCTGGTGACAGAGGATGCAGGGAAGGCGGAGGTAGTGAATGGCTTCTTTGCATAGGTTGCCACTGACAAGGACAGCCCTCAGGAATCTCCCAGGAGACCAAGGAGGAATGGCAGATCCACCAAAATGCTGTGATGCCATTCAGAAGGACCTTGACAGGCTGGAGAGCTGGGCATTTAGTAGTGGGCCCGTATCCTAGACATAGCAAGATAGCATGGATACTGCATTTGCTGCAGTACCCACGTGCCTGAAAAATCTTATATAAAAAAGTTAGGATACATATTAATACAATCAGGAACAGAGAGAAGTTTTTCCTTATGTGAACCTATACAGATCAATTACAATCTAGAAAATGCAGTAGAAAATCCTTTTAAAAAAACACCGAACAGATCTCATCAACTCACTGATTGCAGTTACGATACCTGCTTCCAGAATGCTTTTAAAACTACATAGTTAATAGATATTAATAAACAATTTCCAGTTCAGGAAAACAATGAATAATGCATGACATTACCCTTTAAAGGTGAGAATTTCTGTGCCTTTACAGAACATCTAAGTAATCCCAAACTTTTTACAGAAGATCCTGTGTAATCCATTTTTTAAAACTGTTTCAGAACAATGTAGCCCCAAAAATTTCTCCCCCCCCGCTTCCCATAATATAGCAGATTGAGTCTTAGATATTTCCTTCTGGTCTCTCTCTATCTAACAGCCACAGCTATGGTTTCCATGAGGAAAGCATGAGAGTTAAGAATTTATTACATAATTCTCTTTACTTTACTGGAAATTTTCTTTCAAAATGAAAGAATAGGCTTTCAACAGCCTCCTTCAGTAAGGGCTCTGCCAGCCTCCAATTGTCTTCAAGAACAGTCTGACAGCCCCAAACTTTGTCCTGCTGTATACACAGGAGTGAACCCGGCCCTGCCAATTCATTCACTTATCCTAAAACTGTGCCTCTCTACCTTCTTATATCTCATTTATTGTCTGAATAAAAGGGGAAAGCGGTAATGAGTAGAATCCCCACTTTTCTTCATGCACCACAACACTGCAGTGTCCTTTTCTAGTGCCCTCCTCTTAAGCCTCTTTTAAATGCATATCACTGGGTTTAAGTGTCGTGGAGAGACACAAATGAGGTCCTTCCAACCAGATGAATCAATAGAGAAGACTCAACCTTTGTATCAGGGTATCACTGAAATGATAGAAGTATTTTTTAATTGCCCTGGGAATAAAAATAATGTTCGGGGAATCAGCTTCTTATACATGTCAATAACATGACAATAGTCATTGTCCTCAACTTCTGACAAGAAGCTAATGGTGAGGAGAGCTCTGTGGCATCCAGCACAGCTTTGATGCATGGAAAGGACAGCTGTTTGTCATTTAAGAGAAAGAATACCAATGCAGGAAGGAAGTTAAAGAGAGTTCAACAGGCTTTAGTTAAATTGCCTTTATGGGAGCATGATACAGCTTCGCAAATATTTGATTCTTTTTAACTTCTGCACAGCTACAGTAAAGCATAGTGTTGGAAAATGCATAATCTGCCCACCTGGAAAACATTGAGCAAAAGACCTTAGAAGGAAGGATTGGGGCATGGTATTAAAAGATTTAGCCTAAGAGTATCCTGGACACCAAAACCATTATTTATCATTTAGATGATCACTTGCTTTGCTAAAGCGTAAAAATCAGGGGAAGTATTTTGACCAAAACCATTCAGATCTTGTCAGTGTGCCATTTTGATCCAGAGGAAAATCTGTTATGGTCAAGGAACTGTGTTTACTAGCTGGAGAGTGGACAGAATTGATGGTAGTATGCTTACCACACATTGAAATGATCAGTTATGGAAAAAATAGTCTATTACTACACCTATTTTTTAGGATTCTAGGCAGATCTTGCTGCTTATTTTTTCTTTGTTACCACAAGGTTTCTCATCATCACTGGCATTATTCCATTTTACCTTGTGCAACTAAGTATAAGCACTAAAAGATTGTCACTAGGATTTTTAAAACACTAATAGGTCTGTTCATCACTAGGAACTTGCACCTTGGATGGATTAACTGATCAAAACTAATGGGCTGAGCACCTCACTAAGGTGAGCACTTCAAAAGATAAAAGCAGAAAGTAATTGAGAAATACAGCAGGTTCTTGTACGAAGCAGATATCTTGAGCTTGGAGTGTCGTGCGAGAAAAGTTAGTGAAGTCTCTTGTGCGTGGATATGGAAAAGTGTGTGTGAATAGGCACAATACAATGTGGACCTTTGTTATTTCCTTAGTCATCTGCCCACACACATATATATCCTAAATGATTCACTATGAAGTGATTCACTATATCCTCATGGATTCCATTTGCAGATACATGTAGTATAAGTACTACGCAAAACTTTTCTGGAATCCTCATGATTTTTAAATATCGAATAAGAGTACTTCAAAACAATAGCACCAGAACCCAAACCAGTACTTTTTCAGGATCTTAAAAACTATATCCTGAAAACATTTCTGAAGGATTTTATTGTTCAGTCTGGTTCTGGCTTACTGCGGTGATTAATATTTCAGCAAGTGATTCATGTTTAATATTTTTTGTATCCCAAATATCTTCCATATAATCAGAAAGCTTCAAATAAAATTATTTTTATTTTACCAAAAAGAAATTATCTCAGAAACAAAAAGAAATGCTTTGCATCTGTAGAAGCAAACTTGCTCCTCTGTAATCTACTGATTTAGAGAACTTGATCTGCATAATGACTTTCCAGCTATTTTTTATTCATTTACAGGGTATTCATCAATGCTCTGAGCAAGAGAAAAAATCAGAATGTGGGGAGTTGCATGATCCGTGCAAGTACACACCAGTCTACCCATTATGATTAGTTAAATAATCTTTTAGGTATGTGTTTGAAATCAGCGCACTAAAACTTCTCTCCAGAAGACAGAAAACATGTTCGTGTATCAGTTTTCTCTGTTGAACAAGTGAGTTTTCTTGTTTCTGATTTTTCATGTGTTTCATTGGGTTTTAACACGAAAATTTTGTAGATTCCATGTAACTAAAGACCAAAACTGATAAATAAAACCTTTGTAAACTAGTAGTAACATGAACCAAGAAACAAGATTACTTCGAAAAAGTACTCAGTTAATGGCAGCAATATGGGCCCTTCTAACTGCTCAAATACCTCTCTTCCTCCACCGGCGATCTTCAAAACACTGATCAGCCATTGAAGTGGTTGAAAAAGTTTTGCACAAGCTTTTGTGTAGGAAAAGGTTTCCTGAAAACTTGCAGATCTGCCAGTTTGGTAATTCTACTTCTTTGTAGGTACATGCATGTTTAAAAGAAGTGGAGAAGAAAAAAATGCTGCCTGTCACAATTTAAAACCTCTTATTTTTTTAAAAATATGCTTTGTGGGTAACCCTTCTTTTATTGAAAGAAACATATATCCAAAAGTGGAATGAAGGAAGAAAGTGAGGTGACCAGGAAAATTATTACAGTTACTTACAAAAAAAAAAAAAAGAATTAATGAACATTACTGTGCAGTTTAACAAAGATGACCAGTTACAAAGAAAAGGAAAAAAAAATCACCATGAATATTTTGTACCTATTGTAGATATCATAGGAAATGTAGCTATGCTGGTAGAAGACCTTAGTACAGACAAAATGCAAAAGCCTCTACAGAGAACTGATTTAATGTTGTAGAAAAATAAACAAGAATTGCAATTTACAGTGTGAACTCTGAGTTAAAATGCCTTTGTAAAGAATTTATTCAGAAAAATAAAAACAATAAACGGGAAACATAATGTATCACATTTGGATGACGTATTGACAAGAAGTAACAAAGGTTTTGATGCCAGCATCACATGTACATGTCAGGGCTGACTAAAACAGGTAGCATGTAGTCTAAAAGAAACAGACTGTGGTCTGATAGGCTAGAATTGTCTTGTCTGTGCACAGCCATCCACCTGGGCTTCACTGCAGGCTGCCTGCCTGGCCAGGTGTCGGCTCTGCCTCAGGGTAGTGGCCCACCTTCTGACCTGTGCCCACAGGACCCCCCTCCTCTGCGACTGGACAGGGTTTGGGTTTCTGACTCCTCTGTGATGGTGGCTGCTGTCATACCCAAATCCATCTCCTCTGCTGGCTCCTGACATATATTTAGTATGAGATTATGTACTACAGATTACATACTAAAAGATTCGAGAGTCTTCTTCAGAGATCACAGAAAACCACAAAGAGCATCAGTATATGCTCCTCTCCTGCAGTATTTCCTGCAGTGCAGGAAACATAATAAAATTTCTGAAGCCAGATCTAAAAAGGACTTAGATGCCCAGAATGGCACCCAAGTACCAGACTTAGGTACTGGAAATTAGGTACCAAAATTTCAAACTTCAGCTGCCTAATCTGTTAATTAAAACCCACAGACAGGTCAATGCTGATTAGAGAGAGGTAAGATCTCCAGACAGAATAGCTAGGAAGGCTGTGGATTTAAATGAAGGTTGAATTTCAGTCCTGTGCAGCCCAGGATGACACATTTGTTTCCGAAGCAAATGCAGAGGCACCTCGTAACAGGGCATTGGTACAGGTGGTGATAATTATGTGCTTTAAAGGAACGTGGCTACGATAGAAGGTGATTGCCTCAGGATGAAGTTTGTTCAGCTCTTTTTCTAAGAGCTTCAGGAGAACATTCAGGGCCAGAGATGATGCTTTGCAAAAGCCATCCAATGGAGAAATTTAAGACTAATGTGGTCTCTCTTACCTCACTGGCTGACTCTCATGGTGCATTTGCTCAGCACGTTGCGAGGCTCCAGACCTCCCTGGATTTGCAGCTGCAGATAGTACAGGCAGGGCAGGCACACGGTGCTGGGCCATTCCACTTGTGAGGCCACACACCAAAAAGTTCAGTGTTGAAATGCATGTTCTACCTGTTTTAGTATTTCTACTCTTATTCCATTTCCTGCTATGCTTCTACTTAAATAAAAAAAGATGGGTTTTGTGGGGTTGGGGGGGGACTTTTTTTTTTTTGGTGGGGGTTGCTACTGATCTTTGTATCCTTTCACTGCCATGACTTGACCTAAATAAAAGTCCTGTTTATGTACAACCTAATTTACTACCTTAAAGAGATTTAAATTAGTTTTAAGGTCATATTACCCAAAAGTAACAGAACACTTAACATCAGCAGTATGGAACATCAGATTGCTAATGGCTATGCCAGACAGAAATGTGAAACCTAACCTGCAGGCATACAGAAACACAAAACATTGGGATTCACACGTACATTCTTTCACTATGCTGAATCGTAAAAGAAAGTGACTTCCCCACCACCATGGTCACTTTTTAATAAGAAGTAGAGAAGTCTCTTCCCACTATGTTTAAAATATCTGTGGAGAAACAATGCTAGATAAAGCGAAATGAGGCTGCAAGCTATAATTTTCCATTAATGGAAAAGAGTTTGAAAAGTTCAAATTTAGTCACCAGGAAATATTTCTAAATATGTTTAAGTAACTGGAAGTGCTGCCAACACTGGGTTAGCACTGTACCACATGCAATTCCTCATGCCATACACCAGAGAATATATGGAGTGATGGGAATAAATTAAAATTTAATCTTTCATTTTTGTCTGTCATTTTTCAGAACCCTCTAAGAGGCTGTTTATACAGAACTCAAACAGAAGCCTTTTAACTATGCTGAAGGGAAGCCAGATGCTATTTTCTGAAACCCTGAAAAGACAGAAAGGTTGGATCTTCTCAGTGGTCCTTATTCTACAGTTGATTTCATGTTCAAACGAATATTGGTTTAGAGCTTTTTAATTGAAATTAATGTGACAAATAGTTACATTTTCTGGAAAACTTAGGAAAATCCTCTTATCAGTGTTCACTGGAAAAAACTAGAAAGAAATATAACCGTATTCCCTCACCCCAGACTAAATGTATTTTAATACTAACAAGGCTTGTTTGTGGTATGACTTTCTAATGTACATCATATTAATGCAATAAAAATCTTCAACCTCACCAACACAAGAATAGGTTTCAGAGGTTTTTCATACTTTAGTGTTCCCCTGCCAACCAGATGACTGCTTCTGCAGACATGACTTAGAATTCCATCAGCTTATAATGGGTACATTAATGAAACAAAACATCCCTAATTTACTAGAAACAGTATACTTTTGTGATTCCTCTTACCAAAAAACTAAGATACTGGAAAGTCTTACTCTGGGACACACATAAATCCAGTAGTGTTAATGGGAGATTTGTTACTCTGTCTGTCCTCCTTCCAGATCTTAGAAATGTGCAAAACAACATTATACAGTGTTTCTCATCCATACAGAATAAAAAGGATGAATATGTCCCTGTTATAAACCAATATGAGTTGGCACCAGTACAGTGCTCCTGAAATAAAAGAATAAAAGAATACAGTGCTACCAATTTACATGCCTCCTATGAATCTTTTTCCAGCACTTGAAATGTTTAAAATTAGGAGCAGAAAGTATGACAAATATAAGAAAGCTATGCCACAGAGACACTGGGACTCATATTATTCTCATTTATATGCATTTGAAGAATAAGTGCAAAATCAGGGGAATTATACTTGTATAAAAGTAGCACAGGAGAGGCATTCAGCACATTGTAGACCATACAGATTTAAGGTAATGTTCTTAGGTGTATCAATGCACCACAGCAGAGGAGCACACAAAGTTGTCTTTGACTGATCTAGCACCTAAGCTGGAGGAGGATGGAACATCCCTATTAACCCTATGGGTGCTGGGCCATCACAGGCAGAGCATGTACACAGGATGGAAAAGAGGTTGCAGCCCATGCATAACAAAAGCCTTTATTAGGGCTTTTTCATTTGAGTTTAGGAAGATTATGTTTATTTTACTGAGAAAGCTTCTCTGTACACACTGATGCAGCCTAGTCATTAATGTGAATGGAACCAAGCCAATTCAGAGCCGAGGGCATGACCAAATTCCTTTCCAGCTTCCATCATTGCACATGTCAGAGGGAATTGTTACTGTGTAAACTGTCGGTTCAGATGCCCTCTTGGTGTTGTCCCTACAAATGTGAGTAGAATACTTTATGATCAACTCTGTGCAACTACAGCAAACCTGCTAACAATCAAGGGCATTCAAAGACAGCAGTGACATTTATGGAAAGCTTTACATTTGATTAAAGAAGACAAAAATTGAGCTCAATAGGCACGATTCGAAGCACTAGATGCTAAATTATTCTGTAGGATTCTGTGGTTCAGAAACACGAATTAGCTGATGCTAGGGGCAGTGAACTGTTGAAGCTTAAATGTGAAAAGTTCTGCCTATTCGTATTAACAAGAACTGAAGTATTTGTCAATACCTCTCTCACACATTCCATGTACATCCATGCAATGACACCCAGCAGGACACGGGTACTAAGTATTTAACTGCAACGTCTTCTGAAGTATTCCATAACACATGCCAAGATTTTTCACAATTCTGACATTTACTTTGAGATAACTAAAAATACATGGTGATGAATAGGGCAGTGAACTTCAGATTTGAGATAAATCTCTGTTTTGAATGTACCTTGTGGAGTTATGATCAGGACAAGATCCATCAAAATGTTGCAAATATCATAGTGACAGAGCAATGGGGCATAACGTGATCACTCATCCCTTCTATCAGTATCAGTGTATTAGCAGTACTTCTTGCCACATAATAATTATCTGGGGTGAAGAAAGAAATTAAAGTAGAAAGTAATGCTTTTAAAAAATCTACATGTAAATATGAACTTAAATTTTTAATGAATGATGACATCCATATTCCTCGTCAAAATATTGTCAGTGCTAAGAAGAAAAAATCAGTTTTGCCTATTTTAAATGAAAGAGTGCCATGATGGTATTCTGCATTTGAGCCCACACTTTGCCCATTTATTTTTGTCTAAAATTATAAACTGAAATTTTATAAATAATACTTGGCTTACCTTCTGAGGCTTTTGTTTTTTAAACCTCTTCTGTATTGTAATATGAATTTCAACTCACTTAATTTCATCTCAATTAATTAGTCTTAGTTCTCAGAAGGTCTGTTTTTCCTCGAATTTTTGGTCTAATTTCAAGTAAATCAGTTCAATCCAGTTCAAAATATAACAGCAGTCACAGAAACTACACAGAAACTAGTTGTATCTGTATGTTATACTATTGGGTTTGTGCTGTAGTTATTGTGATCCTTCACAATATGGATTACCTATTTGTTCTTGAAAAAAACTGTTACTGGCTAATCTGGAAAGTATATTTATAATGATTGAGCCATAATTTTGAAAAAGGTCAGAGAGTATTAGTATAGTACATTTTAAAGCAGAGAAATCATTCATTTCCATTTTACAAGATCAATTCTCCTAAAGCATAAGGTCACAAAAATGTAATCCATTAGCACTTCTCTTGTTTCTTTTTAAATAATTCATCTCTTTGCTTTAAGAGTTCATAATATCAAGATAGTCATCTTGAATGATTGTCTTCACAGTGCAGTACTGATGAAAAAAAATATAACTTTTAAGCTCTTAAGTGCAAATCTACAAAAAATTACCAAGCCCATTTTCTTTTCAGAATTGAGATATGAGTGTAACTGACTATATTTGCAGTTTTCAGATCAAATGTTTAGAAACTGTAATTCCCAAGGCTTTACATATCATTTTTTTTTTACATTGAAGTCAAAAGCAAAATTCCAGTTGAACTCAGGGAAGTTCTGGAATACTTCATGAGAAAATTTTAAAAACCACTCAAACCCTACAAATAACAACCCAGAAATATCTGCATGCTTTTGTTAAGTACAGTGAAATACATTAGTTTCCATGTCTTTCAAATAATAGTACAAATTTATTTTAATAAACCATTCTGGAATCTCTTTATTAAAAATGTTCTCATAACTGAAGTTAATAAGGTTTTGACATCTTTGAAAACTGCATTTTTCCCCTTTGTAACTTTTAAGCATTTCTTATATCTATCAAAACAGCACATGGACAGAAAAACGTTTAGTTATATACTCAGATAAACATTTGGCTTAACATTTTTGTTATCCTAAATTAAAAACTGGGAAAACTATTTTAAGCTGAAGCATCGTAATAAGAAAGGCATCTTGGTTATTAAAAGACTACCTTCTGCAGAGGGTAGAAAATGACAAATAGTGATTATATTTTCTTCTTCCTCTAGACATTAATTGGCTCATCTTTTATTTTGCTGTAAGGTATCTCACTGCTACTGTTCCTTGCTTAATCATTACTTGAAAGTTTGATCTTTAGTTTCATTCCTGCATTTTAAAAATTCATTGAACATGAATAATAACAAGCAGGAGGCTATTGATCACAGAAAAAGAAGAAAAAGAATTGTCCCAGACCAGATTATATACAGTTCTGTGTCTACAGCAGGAAGACTTATTTTGGCAGGATTCTGATTATAGTGAAATTAATGGAAAAAAATACAGCTACTTCAGAGGGATCAAGTCTTGGTATAAAGCGGTATCAAACCTTTACAGTGTTTTTCAGGTTACACAAGAGAAATTATTTAAAAATAATTCATACTTAATGAAAGACTGCTGACAATTTATTTAGGTCTAAATGTGTTTTGAAGAAATTGCAGATGCTACCTGAAGTAATGTTACAGAAAAGTAATGTCCCTACTAGCCATTTCCTCGCCAAGCAATCATTATAACTGTGACATATTTACCATCAGCAAATGATTATTCATGTATTCTCCCATATGCATGAAATTACTTGAAGTTTCACTGTTACTCTCTTCCTCATTTGTACCACTCTCCTCTGCCACTGTGCATATGTTCTATAACATTGTTCTTGAAGTCCTGACAATAGAAAACAATACCTTCAAGGTCTTCTCACATTGATTTTAATACTGCATACAGTTTGAAAATATGCTACTGTTCTTTTTGTCCCAGATCATTTGTAATACCTTGCTTTTCTCAAGTGTATTTATCATGATCTCAAAATAAATTTGTGTGGCAATCTACTGGTCACACCCTTGTGAATTTATCGTTACTTATTAGTGTAACACATGCCACGAATGACACCTTTAACAGCAGACATACAGGAGCTTAATATCCAGCTTTAGGTGTCATTCGATGTACGGGAATAGCTAATAGCTCACCACCACCAAGAAATATTACAAGTATGTACTATCCTCTTACCTAAGAATAAGAAATTAACTATGGGGCAGAATGCCCAATAAAATGTACTCCTCACTGCTAGGATGTGGTTAAAACTGAGAATTCAGGAAAGGTGCTCAATCCTACAGCAAAACTCAGATCACCAAATAGCTTTTATATTCAGTACTGAGTGTTCATTAGTTCATTAATTTGAAAACTGGTCCTTGATTCTATCACCTTTGTTGCCAACATTTGAGCTGTTTGAGATTATATTTGACCTAATTGATTCCTGCTTCTCTGAAATTGTCTGTATACAACCTGACAGTTTGATTGGAGACAGAGTGATTTGTTGGGTAGAAATGCCATACCACTGGGCTGCACAAGCCCCAGCGGGCACATTAGACACAGCTTGGCTGTTTCAAAGGATTGTATCTACATGCAAAAAAAAGTTTATGAGCCAGCCTATAGCACATTCCTTCTTCTGGTTAGTCACTCTAGTCAAACACTTCTCTCACTGCTTCTGCAATGTGTTGAAAGCTGTACTCAACTTTCAATGACACAAAAAGCTAGAATAAACATCATTAAATCAGTATTGGGCAGAATAAATGTTGGGGAGCAAGGATAGTAAAGTTTAATGTAAAGAAAATTCCAAGATTTTGAGCTGAAAAAAGACATGACAACTACACTGAATAAAAAAGTAAATCTGCAGTTAGAGTAGATCAGCAGATACTTCACTTGTTGATAATGGAAAAGCTCTCCAGCTGGTCACTGGAACTGAAGTAACTTGTTAGGCACATATTAACCTGTCTGAAGCATGTTATTTAAAACCTCATCTGCAATTCTTGCTCCAGAAAACCATCTTAGTTTCTCACTTGCACACTGTTTATACACTGTTCTTCTAAAGAAGTTGGTACTTGGGATGACAAAGCAGAGATTCAAGACCAGGTGTTGCACTGGAAAGGTAGCTCAGCCACAGGGACTGACAGTGTCCAGATCCAGCAGACCCACCGAAGAAAATGTGATCAGCTGCAAATAGTGAGTCTGACCTGAACGTCTAACTCAAGTCACCATTTTACATCCATTTTCATTGCTAAAACCTACTCAACCATTATACATATTTTTCCTGGGTCTACTTCTACTCCTTACAATCATTTCATTTTTGGTTCTGAATGTGATCTTATTTTGACTAATTTTTGAACGGCACAACTTCACTAGCTTCGGGGAAACGCAACTTGATTTACAAATGGTGGAGTTATATCAGAGTTAAACCAATGATTTTGACATTATCATCGTCCTTGTAAGCTTGATTCTACAAAAAGCAGATTTTCCCCCTTATTTGCTGTCTCTATGGCAACAACATCCAGTGACTTGCTGTGACAGCATGGGCAGGAGTGGGAATTGTGATGAAGCCATAAAAATACTCCTTTTGCAGCAAATAAAATCTGAAGCAGAATCGTATTACTATTTTCTCTCTATAAATCGATCTTTTCCGCACTATCTTTCCACCAGATTTTTAAAAATCCCTGTTGGCTATTTCTATCCTTGTGATACATGAATAGTTTTTGCCTTGGCACTTTTAAAATTGGAGAGTGTTAATGCAGAGCTCACAGGCTAATAAATTCAGGATTTAGCATTTATGTTGTCTCTTTAAGGCAATATTTTATTACTTCTTGTAATTACAGGAAAGCCCTGAGGGGAGCTTGGGTGATATACACAGTATAAATATGAATATTGATTCACTCAGTCAATCAGCCAGACATTTTTTTATATAGCACATCTACCTTTCAGTGTTTATCTTTGGTCACTGTAGATAAAAAATGCAAAAGGAATTACAACCATAAATAAAGACTCTGCATACAAAGAATAGTTCTGACAGAAGGTATAGTATGTAATAAATATGCACATGAGTGCAACTTATTAATAAGATAACTAGTATTCTAGCCTCTGTAGCAGCGCCCTCAATCATGCCATGAACCAGATGCCAACCACATTCCCCAGAGGCCAGCTATTAATTCCTTGGCTAAGCAGCAATATAAGCAACATTACTTTAAACACGGGCTGTTTCTCCTCTACTCTTTAACTATCCCACAGTGCTGAAATTGTAACGAGAAGAGATCTGGAGCTCAGCCAGACAGCCATTTGCAATCCAGCCAAATGGATGTTACTGCACAGAGATGTTTTGGAGGGTTTTTTTATGCTTTTTATCAAATTAAGGTTAAATACACCCGGTTTCTTAAAAATCCTCCTTTCACTCCTGTAAGTATATGGACTTCAAAGTGGCCTCCTTATTTGTAGATCTACAAATTGGATAGAACACATGCTGCATGGTGCTAGTCCAGAAAAATATTAAAATGCATTCTTAACTTCATGTGTAATCCAACTCTCATTGAATCAAACATTAAGTCTCATCTTATTTTTGACAGTGTTAGCTATGTTTGGAGTGAAATATGTGTATAAATGCTTTGCTAGACAAGTTATAAAGTTTTGCATTTCCAGTATTTCCTTGACAAATAAAACAAATTAAAAAAAAAGAAACCCAAATTAAAAATTGTCAGTGGTATGTGTGTAATCTGATTAAGTTCTGAATGTTACAGTAAACAATGTAACGACTGGTAAGAATAGAAGTTTACTGGTTTTTCAGCTCTCAAAACTCCATTCATATTTACCTACATATATTTACAACTGTGCTGGATTGGCCCTTGCTGGTAGGCAAGTCCTCACCTCATTGCTCCCTCACTTACCCCTCGAGCAAGCTAGGGAAGAGAACTGGAGGAGCATAAATGTGTTAACACAATTAAAAAGCAAAGGAAAGAAGTAGGAAAAAACCCAAAAACAAACCACAAACTGATTCAAAGACACCTACCTCTTCCCACAAACATACTGATGAACAAGAAGTTCCCAAGCAATGGCTGCCCACCCAAAACCCATCTCTCCCATGGCTTAAATTATGCTCATGGTGTAATATGGTACGGAATATTCCTCTGGCCAGTTGAGGTCAGTTGTCCACACTGTGTTCCTTCCCAATCCTTGTCTACCACAACCTACTGCAGACCAGAGTGAGAGACAGAGAAGGCCTTGGCACTGTACAAGTCCTACTTGTCAATAGTCAAAATATCAGTGTAATCAACAGTGTTTTTGGTAACAAACTAAAACAGAGGACCATGAGAGCTGCTATGAAGAAAGGTAACTCCAACAGAAGTCCTCTGGAATGCCTTCTCCAAGTGATAGAGCAGTTAAAAAGAAGAGGTGCCATGCTGGATTTTGTTTTCACCAACAAGGAGGCACTGGTGGGGGATGTGAAGCTCAAAGGCAGCCTTGGCTGCAGTGACCATGAAATGGAGTCCAAGATCCTAGGGCAGTGAGAAGGGTGCACAGAAAGCTCACTACCCTGGAATTCAGAAGAGCTGACTTGGCCCCTTCAGGGATCTATTTGGTAAAGCGCCCTGGGATAAAGCCTTGGAGGGAAGATGGGCCTAAGAAAGTTGGTTATTAGTCACGCATCTCTTCCTCCAAGCTCAAGAAGATGAAGAGGCAACCTAATTAATGCATACAAATAAGGACAGGTGTCAAAAAGATAGGCCCAGGCTCTTCTCAGTTTTAATGTGACAAAGCAGTAGAGAAAAGCCTCTCCATTAGGTTATGTGGATGATTATTTTTAGATTTATTGCTAAGAAAGTATCTAAATATTGTCAATGCAGTATATAATATAAATGGGTCTAAAGAGATAAAATATAAACAGATTGCCCTAGAAATGTACAGGTTTTGGCCTTGCAGAATGCAGTTACAAAACAATGAGGCACCTATGGAACTACTTTAAGATTTTATCTCTATAGGTGACCAGGGTCAGAACACTTCTACTTATCCATTCAGAAGTGAGTCTTGCCAGTGTTATGGCTGGATGTACCTGGCAGACGTCCCTGCCTTGAGGTGGGGGAGAAGAATGGGGGGAGTGAAGGGAATGGTGTGACTGGGAGCAGATCCATCTGGAAGCTGCCTGCAGCCTCAGGAGATCAGTCAGCAGAGACTCCATCAGCATTTTATACCCTTTTGCAGGCCAGTGTGCACCAAAGCCCATCAGAACCATCACAGCACCCTCATCTCTGAAATGCATTCATTATGTGATCATCTGGAGTGCCCCCTGCAATTCAGATTTGGCATTCTTATCTTAGGACAAATCATATTGCCCATCAGAGACAATTACAGGGGAGAGGAGGTGTGAGTGGGGGGCAGAATGCAGGAGAAGGCGTTTTGTCACCAGCCCACAATATTAAATACTTTTAGAGAAATATGAATAAATGCCTGACCACTTAGTTGTTACTCTGTTTGGTAAACCTTAAATATTCTTAAATAAAAGCTGAATGAATAATGGAGTTAATCTAGGAAAGAGTAATTCACTAAATTATTTCAAAGTGGCATTTACTGGAGTAAAAAGCTCATTATTGTGTTACATTCCCCAGCATACTGAAAAAAAAAAGTACTCTTTGGAGAGGTCAATAACATTTAACTTGATTGAGTTAAATCAATTTGATTTCTTATTTGATGGTTGCTCTTCACACCTTAAAAAGTAAGCCTATCCAACTGTATCATTGCAGGCAGGATTTAAACTAGCAGTTAAGGGAACAGAATGCAAATATCTCCATATTTTCCATTCAAGCATACATATATTGAAATGTACATAAGTGCTGTCATGCAAGGATATTCCATGAAACATGTCACAGAGTTTCAGTATTAAAATAAATTTGAATTCTTGTCAATTTATGTAACAATTTGTTTAATTTATTTTTTATTGCACAAAGGTGGTATGATTCTGGAAACATTTCTGTTTATTGCCAGAGCCGACCAACAGGTTACTATTCTCAAAATCCCTAGATCATCCAAATGCAGACTCAGATATCGTCAAAACCAGCACTAATTTCCTATGAACACAATGTGTCTTATTTGTCTTTGCTTTTGAAAAATGTCATGTATATAACAAATTAACATCATTACTGGCATCATAACTCTGCCAGGATGATCGAACACTGAATAATTTAGAAATATCATGCATAAGTCTCACTTAAGTCTTCATTAGTAAGATCCAGCCTGCCCAAGATCTAGTTGCAAAGACTGTATAAAGCACTTCCAACTTTTTAGAAAAAGTAACTCTATTTACTTGTACATTTTTAGAGGAGAATGTCAACATTTCTAATTGCCATTTAGAAGGATAAAAGCTGGTCGGTTGGGAAATGTCACCACAGAAATCTTGCTGCACACCTCCTAAATTCTGGTTGCTTTGGAAACAAACAGACTTTCAGATGCTCTCATCTCTGTTATTTAAATTATATAGAGATTTCAGAGGTAATGAGTATTTTTATCCAAGTAAGGCCTGTGAAAGTTTAAGAAGTTCAAAGATGTAGCCTAGCATTTTACATGATGAAGCTGAAAGGCACCACACTGTACAGGAAGAAGGCAGGCATGCCTCTTGGAAACTGGTTACGTACACTGATTCCAAATACCACAACAAGCTTAGTCAGACTTGTCCACGCTCTCTCTTCTCCCTAAAATGCCTCATTCATAATCTCTGGCAACTTGCAATGATACAGTTTAATAGTTTACCCTACTCATTGTTTGTCCCAGCCCTTGCACCTTGCCAGAGACAACAAAATGGAGAGAACATGAGGGTCATTCTGGTGGGAAGGTAACACAAGATGTTGTCAGCCTTCTTGTTGCCCATACTGACACTACAGTCTGTTCACTGCTTTCACAGCTTCCTCCTCTGAAACTCAAACAAGGACCACTGTCTTCTCCAGAGGACGAGACGCAACACATAATTCCTGAACCCCACAACCCAGACAGCAACATCCTCCTTCCAAAACACCAGCTAGAGACTTTCCCTGATGAAGGACTAGATGATCAGGAAACACCTATGAGATTCAGACTCACACAGGAGCAACTAAAAGCAGAAGTCCAAATGCAAACAAAGCAAGGGCTAGTGGTCTGCAGCATGAAGCATGTCCCCGACTCTCGCAGAAAGGTTGGGAGCTCCGGTAGGAAAGGTCCCTGTCTGCAGCCACCCTCAGCCCGGCGCATGCCTATACTGCACCGAATGTTGAGCCTCCAGTGAGGACCAAAGATGCACGTCATCTTCAGAAAGACCCTGCAGTGGACTGTGGGGGCAAGAAACCTTGTTAAATCGTTGACTGTCTTTCTCACAATTAGGCTAATGCAGGTTGAAGGCCACTTCCAAGGTAGCGTCATGTTGACTATAACGCTGTGCCCTCCAAGCAGCCACTTTGCCCCTACACAGAGAGGGCTGCTGCCCTGGGCATGGCCCGCTGCCCACCTTGCTGGGCAAGCAGTGCTAACTCTTCTCCTGCCAGGGAGGTCTGCTTGCCCCTTCTTCCTTCTCCTTCCCCTCTTGTTCCCGTATATATCCTTCGCATCATCTCTGGAGCTGAGCTGGCTAGGTGGCAAATTGGCTACCTGGCAAGGAAAAAAGATCACTTTCTTACTGAGTGAAAGACAGGATGGGAAGATGTGTCTGGTATGGGAAGAAAGACAACAATGGAGACAAAACCCATCATCTTGGGTTGTTACAGCTGTGTTTTTCAAATCAGATCTGGCAAAAAATGCTGGTTTGTTATTATACTCACATGGCTGTTGTGGGAACAGTAGGTATGAAGTGTTAAACATTTGCCCCTTTTGCTTTGATCATGATTATAGCCAAATTCATGTGTTCTATATGGAAAAAAAAAGGAAATTCTTTACCACAAATCTGGAATGCCCACATATTTAGGAACACATATCCTAGGACATTCTTCTTTAAGACATTATTCATGCTTTCTTGTTTCTGATACATAAAAAGAGATTACATTGGAATTTGCCTTGTTCTAAGTTTGAGAGAGATTTATCTGTGTGTAAATGAAAAAGGATGATGTACTCTTTTCTAGCGTAATCACTTCTCCAAAAAATGTGCTTAACAAATTTGTACACAACATTTGTAAGTCAATATTCAGTCATGGTGGCTTATGATGAGAATTATCTGTTAAAACTCTTCAACGGCTATCAGAAACACTAGATTAAGGTGGCTTGACATGATACTCTTAGTGTAAATACAGAATTAAAGAGCTCTAGAGACTACTAGAATGTATAAATCAGCTTTAGCAGCTAATTGGAACAATCAAGCCCCCAATGGAAGATGCTGGTTTTGTGAAGGGTTTTGGTATGCGAATTTATGACGAACAAAATACTTGAACAAAATACAACTAAATTTCTCTATTCAGGCAGCACAAAGTTATGTCTTGATCTTGGATATTTGTTTCCTAACACCTCCCATCTGGAAGCCCCAGTCTTAATGCAGATCGAGCGATTTTACCAGTCTGGTACACATATAGTGCCTAATTAGATTGCAATACAACAAAAATGTTTATAAACATAAACATTGGACAGATAAATGCAGAAAAACACATTACTCTCCATAAACAGAAACACGTAGTTGAAGACTTGATATTTTCTATCCAGAAGAACTGCCTTGGCCTCTTCCTTGCCAGCAAACACACTAATAGGCGGTGTCCATCTATTGCTCATACTTTCAGTGTTTGCATAAAGTAGTCACTGTGAAACACCACTTGTACAACATCCAAGTGGCACTGATGTAGCAGTACCATCGTAGCTGGAAAAGACAACAATGCCAAAATATAAACACAGTTTTATGATATGAAAGGCTTTTTGAGGGAAGGTATTTGCCCGGAAAATACAGGGATAAGACACTGCTCTCATACTAGGGAGCATAGTTGTAATTATTTGAGTAAAATAGCACATACTCTGATAATCACACCAATTTAAAATGTTTACATTATCTCAAGGACTGAAAGCTTTTCCATTACTTTCATATGTAAGTTAAATTTGGGGACAAACTGTACTGTTCTGCAAGATGAGAGCAGACAAGCTGGATTCACTTCTAATGAATCTAAAGAGCAGAAATTTGAACTGCATGCACTAGTTCCACCAGCTGCTTACAAGACATAAGAAAATTTGGTCCCAGTTATTTCATTGTTTTCTTATTCTAAATTAATGGTATTATTGTAAAGGTAAAATTAAAATGCAGTTCTGTTCTGAAAAGAAAATATGTAAATATTGTTGGTTTGTGTTTCTCCAACTGCAAACTACCATTTTATTCTTTCTAATTAACAGCACTAATATAATTTATCTGAGATGCATTTAAAGGCAAAAGAGATTTGCTGAAAATTTACCATTTTGCGACTGAAAGTTATTCAAAACCTAAGATGAAATACAAACTAATTTGCAGATCCACATCACTCCAGACCACTTTTCTGTAGTTTTCACTACGAATTTTTAGCAAACATTAACTACTTCCCTCCTTAGTTCTGTAAGAGATAAAGCTTGAAACACACACAGGTAATTAAAAAACCCCATCGCTTTATCAAGATTCTATTTACTTTACAGAAAAAGTATATTTAAGACTACCCAAAATGCAGCTAATAATTGGTTCTTATGTGTGGAGTTCCATTAAACCAAAGAAAGTTGCAACTTGTTATTTCACACAGATTTATTCAGGGGAGCGTCCTGTACAATGTCCAATGGCAATTATGACTGCTGAAGGTAAAAAAGGCCTCAGACCACTCCACCAACCCTCGTCCCTGTTGAGCATAGAATGTGCGAACAGGTGAGAACCATAAACAGAAATTTACCAGTCCATATTTCAGTTGAAACAACTTGTGCTCCATACTCCTGCTTGAAATATACATCTAAATTCACACTTCAAATCAGTACATGTGACTTTTAGACATATGACATTAGGATGAAATCCAAATCACATGTCAGAAGTACATGTGGTTAAATTGATCTCTGCATGGCAACATTAAACACAGGACTGTCGTCAACAGAAAAAATTGTGTACAATTTCATGCCTCCAGTATATCATTATGTAAGAACCAAAGAGAGCCTCGGGGTTTACAAAAGGTCAGCATGTTTGCTTAACTGTGGTTTTGCTTCCATTATAATGTCATTATGATGAACCGAGTAAGAACTCAAACCCTGAAACAGGCTCAGAACTTTCTTAAGCAAACCGTAGGCCTTTTCTATGTCAAACTTAAATAAACCTTTAATTCAGGGAAAGGCTTTGTTCATCTAGACTATTCTAGAACTCAAAACTTTGCAAAGTGCTAGATGACAATGGGCCAGAGATAATTCATGCACCTCATATCCTCTCAGGCTGTTCAGACTTTCACTTGTCGACCTTGGCTGCCTAAAGTGGTTAAGTAGCTACTTTCAGAATCATGGTGTCACAATTAGGTCAGGTGCTAGAATACTGGATGAAGAAGAAATGAAATGCAGTAACTTTATAGGAAAAAAACTCCACAATAAAGGTCAAGAAATGCAAATGAGATGAATATCAACCATAACTTTACAAAGATTTAACTGACCATCGCAGCACAAAATGTTATTACACTGTCACCCAATAAAATTCCTGTGACTGATTGGAAAAGAAGTTCATTTTTTTCTCCTGTCACGAACTATTAAAGCATTAGAAGAAGCTATGTAAGTAATAAAGAGACTGTTCAGCTTTATCAATTTTGACAGCTAACCCCAGGAAACTTTTGCTTTCACAATAGCTGGATGTTCTCATTTTGTTGTTTGTCATTTTTTTAATCCTAATCAGCTCTCCATCAGCTGTCCAAATAGCTAATAAAGCTGTTCTGTAGAGATCCCTAACTACAATCTTCTTGGTCTCTCCTCTACCATATCGACTTGGCAGTTGTTTGTTTTTAACTTCCTCAAATTGCAAGGGGTTTGCAATCCCTGTGATTAAAATTCTCTTTGGACTTCTCCTATAGCAATCTTACTGCCACTTGTCTAAGTTATTACCTTTCATTTGTTCCTTTACAGTGTAGGAAGTCACTGTCAGAATCATCTTGCACACTTACAGACCATAGAATATCTCCCTTTTTTATCTGTTTATCAGCTTCTGATTTTCTGGCGATAAAATTTCTGACTTCTCATAAATTTGTCATCCTCCTTAATTTCCTTTACTGTTTATTTTTCCCTAGTAACCACAACATCTTACCAGTTCTTCAGCGTTATACCTTTACCTGATTATGACTTCATGCTTTCCAAGACAGGGCTCCAACGCAAGCCCTAATCTACTGAACAATGCCACATCAGACAAAAAGGTGAAGTAGTACATACAAGATCTACAATTTCTAGTGCATGAGAACAGGCCATTAAAACCATTCTTCATATTGGAAGTGTGACAGACAAGAAATCTGTGCTTCAAACACCTAGAACAGTCAGCCTGTTCTTTTGTTCCTTAGAAATTGACTGCACATAATCATTTTCTTCATTGTCATTATGAGTTATGTAGTTGTTTCTTGTATCTTGTAGAAATCACAAAGCCTTTGGAACAAACAACATACACTTTACTCATGTTGACAAAACTATCATTTATAGGGCCCCTACAGAGATGTACTAGCCAAAATTATTTACTACAGTCTTAGGTGAGACCTTCAAGCTTACTTCATGTGCAGTGAGTTGTAATGCAAAAATTTAACATTTTGCTGACTTTAATCAGCATTTTGTTCTGGACTTGGCTGTAGATATTCAAAGATTAAGCTGTTTTGCTAACCTACCTGTTCTATATGAACATTTGTAACTACTGCTAAAAACCAACAATGTATAAACCAGTAAATTTTCAGAAAAAGTGAAATTGGCGCCTAATGTTTTGCATGATCTTTTATACAGAATGAACATTGGGCAAGTGGAAAAGTTATTCAGTCTGACGCTTTCCTACTTGATATTCTTGCTATGATTCATTTCTTCTTACCATCTAAAACTAAATCACAGAATCCTAGGACCATAGAATGGTTTGAGTTACAAGGGATCTAAAAGATCATCTAGTTCCAACCTTGCCACCACAGGCAGGGCACACCTTCAATTAGATCATTCTGCTCAAAGCCCCATCCAACCTGGCTCTGAGCACTTCCAGGGATGGGGCATCCACGACTGCTCTGAACAACCTGTTCCAGTGCCTCGCCACTTTCACAGTAAAGAACTTCTCCCAACATCCAATCTAAATCTAAACTTACTCTTTCAATTTAAAGCCATTGCCTGTTACTAAATCATAGTAAGCAAGCCTAAAATATTAATCTTGCATACATACATTTAAAAAAAAAAAAACCACACCAGTTTAAAAAAAATATGCATTTACTGTCACCTTTGTTATTCTGTTTCACTTTAAATCCTCTATCACCTATGCCTTGTTACCCATTAAACCAGTATGGCTTACTCATAGCTTCCATCCTGAGAAAATTAGATTTAATACTGCAACCATTTAATTTTTTACTATCACCTTCATTTTAATTTAGATTTCACCTTGAATTGTTAATATCTTCTTCCCTTTACTCATTTTCACTTAAATAAAGGTAAATTGGCAATGCAATGTCATTTCTTGACTTCTATATTTGTTCATTAATTTTAATCTATTTCACTTTTTTTTTTTTTAACTTTAAAATGGATTAATATGTTTCAAGGTTCTCTTTATCTAGCAATTATTTCCTTGACTCAGTTTCAACATAAACACAGGTAGCTGATGTTCTGGAGTCTGTTTTCTCATTAGCTACGAAAGAAGCTTCTCCACTTAACAGTCTTTCACTACTTCAAAACAAAGCAAGAAAGCTTCATTTTAATGCAAAATAATGTTTGATCATGGTGTGTTTTGTAGGTTTGCTTTTTGCAGTAGTCTTCTTAGTTAAAAAAAAAAAAAAAAGAAAAAAAGCAGAGAATCCAAATGAGTTAAATTGTACAGGGAACAACCTTGGATTAACCCTTTGTAGAAAGGCAGTCTTTGAAAGTAGAGGTATACTCATCAGATCCTCTACACAAAAAGAAAATTAAAGCAAAGGGTGAATCTATCCCTCAGAAAAGGGTGGCAATAAATCTCTTAGATTAGTCAGAATTGAGCAGTTCGAAATAAGAAACAAAAGCCAATAGCTCATCCCCTGCTTGTGTTTTTTGCCCATGCAGCATGTTCAGTCTACTAACTCAGAGAAGACTGAGCAAATTTATATTCAAATTCATCAGCCAGAATTGAAATATGAAACTACTAAGATACTACAATTATTTTTTAAAGAACTTACAGAAATTTTAACTTTTCTTATAAATTGAATGTAGAGAGACTGCAAAAAAATAGATACAGCAGCAGAAGAGTTTAATTTTCCAGTACCCATGAGATCAGCAGCTATTTTTAAGGTAATGCCCTACTGGGATTACTGGCAGTAGTAATTAGCTAAAATTGACAAGGTACTCATTGTGACATATTATGACAGGGAAGAATTTGTATCACAGCTCTACTTTAGCACTTCAACATATTAAAATAAATTAGCCTCATGGTCTCAAAAGGATATTCAAGGGTATTCCTCTCTTTTAATGTTTTGTAACTCTATCAGCTTCTCTAATGTATTACTATGAGTATTTCTATACCATCTGTACCACTAGAGGACACTCGCTATAAAATATTGTTTACATCTGCTAACCACACTGACTTGATGACTTTTATTTCGATGCACAGCTACATAGAGGAGCTTTTGCTAAAGCATGTAAGTCTTGCAGCATAATATCCTGACTACCTTCAAATAACAGAAATCTTTGACACTTCAGAAGTACTTATTCTAAGTTTGGGGCTTTTGTATTATTATTTGTTTGGGAATGAATGAAGTTTCGATCTTTTTGCTTTTTATTATTGCTGCATTTTGATACATCTCTGAGAAAGGGAGAGAAAAAGAGTTTAGGATTGCTTTAAAGCTGACTCAATACTGTGCTTGCTTGAAGCTACTAATGACACATCATAAGAAACACTAGGTGCCAGCCTAAACTTTACACTAATGCCTCTTAGATGAAAGGATTTTTTGGCGTGAAAAACAGCACAGCCGGGCAGCCTAAGAGTAATTACAAGATCATACTTCATTTCACTGTTTTTTAACTGCTTTCTAAAGAAGAAGGTGGTTTTCTGACTTTGATCGTTATGTACTAGTGCAGGGGGAAGTGAAAAGTGGCTTTTCCTCCACCAGTAGTCGCAATCCCTACTAACATATACATGATGGAAAACATCAAAAACAGATCCTATAAGCTATTGTTGTTCAAGAAATGTTCAGTGTCCTCAGCTTATTTGGAAGCTTTCCAACACAGGCAATATATAATCAAGTATTTGAGGAAATAAGTGAGACAAAAAAAAACCCTGCTTTTAAAACTTGCAACCCAGGGAGCACGGATACTTTTTTGTTCTGTGCCAGACTTTTTTATAATTCAACAGCTTTTTATGAAAAGTACCACTTTAAAACCTTGATACATATAAAAAACTATAATTTGTAATTAGAAAGCTGTTGCAGTATGTAACATTTAAGAGTTTATTTTGGGTACATGCAATAATCTAGCTCAATTAAAAGAGAATTGCTTCTCTTTTAATGGCACTTTCTGTTTTCATTAAATGAATAGAGGGCAACCTCCTTTTGACACTCATTTGTCTTAATAATAAATCACAAACTCTAAGTTCTCTGAATAAAAAGACTGCATTTGGCTAGCATCAGCTATACCGTTTCATCAAGACTCTACAAGGCTGCCAATTCAATTCCTTCCAAAACGCTGTTAAAGCAGCTTTTCAGCTGGAGGAAGACTAGTAGAAATTCTAGGTGATTTCTACCAATTTCACAGCTAAACCAATTTCCACAGTTCTAGCTTACAAAAGTTGAGTTTGAAACACAGACCTTGTTTTAAAAACACATTCTTTGCCATATCATAAAAAATGCTCAAGTAGAAAAAGTCTTCAGTTGTGTTTCAGATCCTTTTTTTACAGAATTTTACAGTTTTAGTGAAGATTTTGGGGTGACCTAATTGAGGCCTTCCAGTATCTGAAGGGAGCCTACAAAAAAGATGGATACTTTTTACAAGGGTATGTAGTGACAGGACATGGGGGAATGGCTTTAAACTGAGAGCAGGTTTAGATCAGACTTCAGGAAAAAATTTTTTGCTGTGAGGGTGGTGAGACACTGAAACAGGTTGCCCAGATAAGCTGTTGATGCCACAACCCTGGGAGCATTCAAGGCGAGGTTGGATGGGACTTTGAGCATCTTGGTTGTCCTGGGTTGCAGTGTATTCTATTACCATCCTCATGAGCTGTTGAAACCAGGTGGGGCAGTGTTTCCTGGCCTCCTCCCTCCAGACTATCTTCTGTTCATGGGCCATCAATGCCTTGCCTCATGTATCATCAGCCCACTGTGAGATGCTCCACACAGAAGGAGGAACCAAGCATTCCATACTGGATATAAACTGAGATTCTGAACACCACAGACATCCTTTCCACTGGATTTCCCAGAGGATAGGAGCTACACAGCCACCACTGGACCTTCTGAGGAAGAGCAGACCCTTCTCCAGGATCACTGCTTCAACAGAACCACATCCACCACTTCGGGAGGACAGCAGCCACCATCTTATTGGACCAACAGGGTGTCAGGTTGTATCCTGACTCTGCCAGTTTAAACCAGTGTTTTCTGCCCTTATTTTTTTTTAATTTCCTATTAAATTGTTATTCTGACTTGGTGCCTCCCACTGGTTTGTTTTCAAACTAGTACATTGGTCGAGTTGAAGGTGTCCCTGCCCATAGCAGCAGGGGGGTTGGAACTAGATTGTCTTTAAGGTCTCTTCCAACCCAAGCCTTCTACGATTCCCTGTGGAAAGCTTTCATACAACAGCCTGAGCAGAACTGATGATGGGGTCTGTGAAAATACTACTAGTCTTCATTAAGCAGTAATAAAATTCAGAATTTCCAGATGCAAAGTCTTGTAACGTTACACTTACAGCACTGAGCAAGGAATTTCCTGGACACATAACAGGAGGCTCAATTGCACATGCTGCTTGTTTAGAATCTATGGTGTGGTAACTCACAGACTTTGATCACATTGCTACTTTGGTTAACAAGAGCTACTGAAATCTGAATTTTTGAAGCAAGCTCTTTTTAAAAGTCTTTTTACTATTTCTTCACCAGTGTTTTTCTCCTGATGTTCATTCAGTAACACAGGATAAACATGTCAGCCCACACATTACCTTCAGGAGATTCAGACTTAACAGGAAAAGACTGAAGTAATGAACTATACCAAACCAACCCTTTTCTTTCTTCAGCTGTGTACCAATAAAACACCAGAAATAGGAGATATAGTCTTGAAAAGGTCATCTGGTTAAGTCAAAGGACTGGAACTCAAGAATTTTGAGTTCTTTCCCTAACTCTGTCTCAGACCCTTAATAAACTTGGGATGTTTATTGTATCCGCAAACAATGATGATAATAACTACCTAGCCACCTCAAAAAGTATTTGTGGTGCTTTATTCTTCAGTGCTATTAAGAGCAATGAAGCGTTTGTCATCAGACAATGAAATACACAACATTATTCTTTCACATGGAGCAGACTATAAGAACTATGACATCTGTCAGTAAGACCACTTTTCCTTCCTGGCTCATGTCTACAAGTATTTAAGTCTGGGCTTCTCCTATTTTTAACGATTTTTTGAAGTATCACCTAAGTTCTCTGCTTCTCTGAGCAGAAATCGAGAAGGCCCTACCTGCTATCCACAGCATTTTCTCTATTTTACAGAAGTAACATAGAATTACTGACTACTAAAATCCTTTATCCTTGTCTGCTATTGTTTTCAAACAATGCAGATGACTTTTAACATACAACTGGCATACCTCTACCCAAGGGAGTGTTGTCTTGCTTGCAAGACAGAATCGTGACAACAAAGTTGCAAAGTGTGAAGGTGTATAAATCGATCTACATTTGAGAATGAAACTAGGGAGATATCATCTATGGAACTGACTGAATAACAGCTCAGAATTGGATTATTGCCTGAAAACATAAGCTTCTAGTTACAAACATATTTAGACTAAGTAATTGTTGAGGAAATATTGTCTACAAATGCTTCAAGATCAAAATTTGGGACAACTGGATCCTGTACGTAAGGACTGTAGCAGAGAGGAAAGGAAAGTCTGTGATTCATTGTTTTTTGTATGTTTATGGTTGACATGGGAAACTCTTTTCCATTCAGTGTAACTCCTCACAATGCTTGTAATATAAACGTATCTATGACAGAAATTGTATCTAGTCTTTACAAATAAGTTCCTTATGAATTTTAACTAGAAAGAACAGAACTGATGCTAGATCACCAGTTTCTACTGAAATGTTTGTCTTCCTGAAGGCTCTTGGATTCAAATTTAAAAAAAAATTTACTAGAGCTATAACAGTTCCACATGTTTAGTGAATAAACAGTTGCTTAACTAATATTAATACTAAAGCTCACTGTGAATTTTCCACAGGAAACTTGTTTTTCTTATGTAAAGTCAAAATCAAATATTTCATTGTGGGTCTATCTGACTCATATATTTTATAATGCACCAAAAAGGAAAGGTTCTTTTAACATAAAAAAATATTAACTAGTATTTCCCAGGTTCTATACTGCATTATGGAAATTCTATGTCAGGCATTCATTTCAGTCAAGGCTCTCCAGATATCATTTCCCACAATGCAAAATGAACTTCTCTCTCTTTGACCTGGCTGGTGCTACATGATTGAAAAATTTGAATTCATCATAGAAGGAACTGGAAAGCAGAAAAGACCATGGAGGCAAAGGCAGTGTATAGCGATTAAAAACCAGTCTTTTCTTCCCTTGTCAACTACTGGAACACTGAAATGCCATCATACACTTACCAAAAAAAAAACACCAAACCAAACCAAACCAAACCAAAAACCAATCAAACCCCCAAAAAAACCCAACCAACCAACCAACCAACCAAAAAAAACCCAACAACAACAACAAAAACCACCCAAAAACTGATCTCCAACTCCCAAAGCAGTATCTAGCTGAACTTCTGTGGGGACAAAACAGATTTTAACCTCCACCAATCTCCCTTTACCACACTTTGTGCATAGTGTTTTAACTCCTAGCAGATTTCACTTTCAGTGTTGCAATTTGCTGCAAATGCACCAACTTTGCTGTCACCTACGTGCATTCTTAGTGGCAGAGAAGTTTGTGTCTGAGTCCTTTTTTGCTCTATCCCATGAGTCATTGCCAATATGCTCTAGACAAATTTCAGTTTCTCAGAATTCTAAGAAAAATGTTCCATCTTTTAGAAAAATATCCCATACAATTTTATTCTTGTAGCCCATTTATATGTAAATGAATTTTCTGAAAATATTTGTCAACTTTAAAAAAAAAAAGAAAATCCAGAGACATGTCAGTTCCACTAAACCCCCTTAAAGTGTTCTTAAAAAGTCTCCACTGTACACCCGTTGAAGCAGAAATTGGGTAGTACTGCTAGTTCTTGTCCGGTGAAACCTGGCCCAACGCAAGCAGAGTGCCATGTCCTGAAAACTTGTGTTGGTGCCTCCCCTGCCCCACTCAGGCCAAACTATGGTCTGAGAAATGCTCCTTAGGCTTTGGCCTTGATGAAAAGCACCTGGGCTCAGCTTTTCTTGATCTTATCAGAAACACTGTTCCCAGGAACTAGTGCTGTCTCCTGTTTTTTAACAAACAACGTTGGAAAACTATTTTTCATGCCTGAAAAACAGCCCAAGGGGAATAATACATTTTTAAGAAAGTTACCTACCTGAATTGTAGCCAGGATGAAAAAATTATTATGACCAAAGCTCACTTTGTTTTAACCCTATAAACCATGGTCCAAAGTGAGACCCTTGGAGCTCTGCTGGACTGCAGAAGCTTCTTCCCTGTGAGTAGGGCCTCTCAGAGCCAGCAAACTCTCAAGTTTGCTGTACTCAGAGGATCCAAACAGCAATGTTGGTGATATGCTCCCTCCTCCAGACTCACCCCTTGACCCACTGAGAAGATGCAAAGGCATCTGACGCAAGTACTTCCCTGAACTGAATGGGAATTTTTTCAGAGGTATGTATCTTACACATACTCTTTGAGGTCTGCGTGCATGCTAGAGTTAATATGACATAGCAAATGTGCTGTGAATGTTGCTCTCCTGGATTCTTAATTATTTTAGATTTGTTACTAAGTTAGGCCTGTGAGTTACTGTTGTGCTATAGCAAATTCTATATGAATCCTCTGTTCAATTGTTTAACTTAAGCTATACGCTAAGTGCTGTTCAGTTTAAGTGCTGTTAAACCTTTAGGCCAAAAATTTCCTAGTCTCCATTTAGCAAGGGGGTCTGCTCTGCACCTTGTGAGTCAACAGCTCAGTTCTTTATTTCTTTTTCCTTTTGATCCTTATCCTTTCCTGCCCTTTCTTTTCCTCATCCCTCCCCCTCCCTCAGCCCCCAAGCCTTCTCACAGGTAATACTTGGATTGATTTTGGTTGTAGATTGAAGGGGTTTAGATTTTTCTTTGCTTTTTCTCTGTGTGCTTTAACCATCTAGTAAGTAGTAGGGTGAACCTTAGCAATGAACTTTGCAATGCTTTTGCTTTTACACTAACCCTGCTTTTGCCAATACCTTTGCCAGTGATTCTTTAAGCAACCCTAAAACGCACATTCACGACACAAGTCTTCGGAATATCTTGGCTCTTCAAGGTAAGCGCTCTCAAAAGGATTGCTGCCCACTGAGTCCTGGTAAATTATTTTCCTGTGAAGGATGACTTAGTCCAGATCAATAGACTGGTAGATCTATTTGTAGACCACAATGTCTAAAACATCTTCTGGAACCTGGGAATCATGTATCAGCCTTTCTTGCTTCTTTTCTTCTGTCATAAAGCTGGCTAGAGTTTTTCGTGCGAGAAAAAATGTAGAATAAGAGACAGCACATGTTTGCATGTCTGGTGGTGTAAAAAGAAAATATTGCAGAACACTGCTGCCTGACCAGAGTTTCAAGGGACCAGAAACTTCTTTTTTCTTTATTTTCCCTTTTGGCAGCTCTGTTTCACAGAGGCCCAGACAGGGCAGGAAAATAAAGGAGTACAGAAATTCAAATGAGAAACAGATGTTGGGAACAAGTGTTGAAACAATACTCAATGCCCCAACAGCCATTTGCTTCAGTACCCTGAATACACCAGGAACATAAAAAGAATATATTATAACAACACATATATCAGTACAGTGATGGAAACTAATAACATCACAGCTTTTAAAAGTTCTCATTAAGAAAAAGTATCTGAAAACAGCATTCCATATTTTAAAACTATTTATGAACTAATTAATTTATGATTTATGTAACTGAATTCTAACCTAAAAATACAGAGCTTGGTAATACGATTTTTTAAGTTATTAGAAAACAAATTATTCTGAAATTAAACTCAAAGGTAAAAACATTACTGAAATGAGAGTTAGCAATGAAATGCTAACTTTCCAGCAGCTTCAGGAGAACCTTTTGTGACTATCATGGGGTTAGTACCTGTAGAGTAAGTGTAATGCCATAGTATAACTTCAGTTATGACCATGAAGACTGAACTGAAAGCTCTATTATATTTCAAAAGTTCCAATGTAGACTGACGTAAGTAAGGATATTCATATACCACTTCTGCGTACAGATGTACACAGAAACGTCTCCAGTGAGGACCTCAGAGCATGTGTGGGAAGACAGATTTTCTATCACGCCATTATATATACTTCCTGCTCCATATGATATATCAGTTTGAGAAGAGATCATGCCTTATGGAATCGTTGCTCCTTCATCTTCTTCCCTTGCAAGAAGTTTATATAATAATATGTTGTACCCAGGTGGCTGTGGGTGGTTGTTACGCTATCTAAGGTGTTTTCAAGGACATTTTGCCCGGTTGTATTTTCCTAAAGAGATTGCCACCTCAGCCTCGTAACTGCTTGGGTGTTCCTTGTAAAGAAGTGAAAAGGAACAACAGAAGAAACATATTTCTTACCTTGGCTGAGGGGTATCTGATTATATATCTGACTGCTTTATACACACATTCATGTATTTCTTATATTGGCTGAGCTGTATTAAAGTCTGTATCTCACTACTTCAAATACTGTAATCTGGAGTTTTGCCCTTCATGCAGTACTGAAGAGGTCTTTGAGCAACACTGCCCTCTAACTTCAGATGCTGAAATCTGAAGTTGCAATTCTGCTTTCAGCTAGTGCCACAAACCAGACTGGCAACAACCATTAGTAATGACAGGTCTCCTACAGAGAGCTCCTGCAAGAACCATCCTGGTATCAAGCAATTTGGAATGAATCAATAGTCATATTATTGTTACTACAATTCTGCTCCTCACATTTCCTGCTCTGTTGAGATTTAGAGATTATACAAGCTGGTCGTCGCATCTAAAACTGAGTAACAGTGGCTGTAGATAGAAGGATTGATTTTACATATCTCAGAAAACCACGAATTTCTAACTGCAATTTATTTTTACTTATAAGAAGGTGAATAACAAAGTAACGTTTAAGCAAACCTTGGTGCACTCCTTAAATAAAAGGAAAGCATAGTATTTAAGGATGTATGTACAAAACTGATTTCTACTGACATACAAAGATCCAAGGTGTTCTGCAATAAAGACGTTTTACAACTAAGTCCTTGTTGTTCATAAAAACTTTGAAATACATCCTTAAAGTCAAGATCATATCTAAGCATTACATTGTAAGCATATATGCATTTTATACCTGTGCTATTACATTATCTATATAATATGTAAATAATATATATTCTAAATAAACCAGAGCCTAAATTTTGGGAAAACAGATGTTAAACTTGTAATACTAGAGAGTATTTCCTTCTAACCAAAGTGAAATCTCCTGGTCAGTTTCTCATAACTTCCACTAATATCAAGAATCTTGTGATTGAATTTAAATTTCAAAAAATTATTCATAGATTTTTAACTTAACTTATCTGTTTTCTGGGTCTCAGGTATTAAACAGAATTAAGAGAAAAAACTCCAGGGGAGCAAAATCAGCTAATGATAAACATGTGCTAAGAGTTTCCTATTCGTGAAAAAGGTCTCTCTCTCAATGTGAACACCTCTGCACCTTGGCTCTGCTGTCAAGACTGAAAAAAATTTCCATTAAATGGTGTGAACTTCCAGAAAAAATACTGTGAACTTTTAAGAAATCTGTCCCTTTTAGCAGTAAAAAGTCCTTTAACAACTCCAAAAGTAGTCTTACTTTTCTTTCCTATAGGTAAAAGAACTTTGGTATCAATAGAACAAAAGATAGGACACACATACTTATAAACACCTAAAAATTTCATTCAATCACCGAACACCTTCTTCCCAAAGGTGCTTCCAGATTATGATGGTAGAAGACAGGCTGCTTATTTATTAGTGGATAAAATTTTTAAAAATAACTGAAATTACATGATCAGATCTGACTGTTGAGTTATGTCTGAAGGCATTGCTTGGTGATATTAAAAGCTGAACTTCTGTCATATCCACCTTAATTAGTAATTGCCTGACACAAAGGTACAAATATGAGCTTTACATTTTCACTCTTTCTTAGAGAAAGAAAACACCTCCTGTTCCAATACATGTGGTGCATCCCACCACCTGTTTTACGTGGCTAACTATATTCACAGGCTATTATGTGGAATTACACACATCAGACAAATTACTTAAAACCTGCTCACCACAATTCAGCAAGCACTTGCATGGACTTGTATTCAGAAAATGGATAGAATTTGGTCAGTATTACATTAAAATTTCTATAAACTATTTTCTCTCTCCTGACTTAAGCAGACTGAAAATCCATTTGATTAACATATACCTAAAAATATGCTACAAAATGCACCTGAACATCCATGTAAATGAGTGTTAGTGGTTAGGAGGGTTTTGGACCTCCTAGTTATAATAGCCAACAACAAACTGTATGATTTCCTCACTTACACGCATTATCCTGAACTTCATATAAGCCTTCTGCAAGCCAGATAAACTAAAGTTTTGCAAGACTTACACATTCTTTCATCTTTCAGACTATCAGGAGAAGTACTGACTTCTTCTGCCAGTAATCATTCCTCGATTCACTGTATGTGTTCAAAATGCACATAACACTTCTTGCCATTGAACTGACAAACATAACAATGCAAGAGGTTTCGTTATAGAGGGTCTAAATGATCTGCTGTGGGGACGAACAAATTTTATTAAAGTATTTGTTAAAAAGCCCAGCAGTAGCCAACTCAGAGCTATCAAAAAACCCAAACCCCATTGGGTTAAATTTACTCATTTCAGAGAAGTAAAACAGAGGAATAGAAGCTGGAATTCAGAAATGAAGGGAGAAGAGATTGCATCATTTACCCAAAATCCAATGGTGGGTCTATTTCTACTTTATCCTTTACCATAGACACCAGAACAGCTATTTCTATATGTAACACAGAGAATACCAAAACCTGAACTCTTGACCTTGCTATACTTGCAGCAAATCTGTATAACTTCAGTAGATAAAGCAATTTATAGAAGACATTAGAAGTTCATGCACAAGATCTATGAGAACCAACCAAGAGAACCTGCAATTCCTAATGCATTGCCAAATTTAAAATTAAGTTGCTACACGAGAGTTGATGAAAATATTCAAATGACTGTAATATTAATGTCATTAACAATAATTAAGCACGTGATGAGACACCTTCTTGTGTATCAAGATCATATTGTCTTTCTCTAATATTCAGGATGCAGAAAGAAAGCTGCTGAAAATATCTAAATTTTTAGAGAATCAGAAAATGAGAATTTGTCCCTTCGAAATTACAGTATTACAAGCATAAAGTACCATACACAACCCAAATCAGGGTTCTCAGGTGGAGCACGTATCTTACGAGTCAAAACAGAACGATCCAAAGCATCACACATGGAAGAAATAGGGATTTTTACCCATTCAGATATCTCATACAAAACCAATATAGCTAAACAAAGTCTGTAGAGCAACTTCTTTGAATAAAGAAGTCATAATTTATGACTGATTACTTTTCCACAAACTCTTAGACAATAATACAAGGAAAGGTGTAGCAAGATTTTTCTTTTCTCGATGTTCTTCCAAGTGTTGTTCCACACAATAGGAAAGTTGGTTTAAACAGTAAGTGAAAAAATTGGTGTAAATAACCATTATTTTAAATTACAACCATATAATCTTGAACTTTTTCCTTCAGGTTTCTAGTTTGACACCAGGGCACAAAAATAAATTACACAGTGTGCTTTTCCAGCTATGCATGCAAGGTGAATGTCCTCATTCCTCTTGTTGTACTTGCACAGTTCGGGGATGCCCATGTATTACTTTAATGACTACATAAACATTCAAAAAGCAGAGTGGAAATTGGCTTCTGGTCTTTTTCACCAATTTTTCACTTTAATGGCATCATAAAAAAAACCTCATCATCTCTGAAAGAAGTACCTCCTCATGGTAGTAGAAAAATCCCCATCGGTCAGATCATTATAACGAGACTAACCCTGTGCCCATCCCAAACCACTCAGCCCAACTCTAGAGCAATCTTTATTTTCAAGCTTTAATGACATACTTGAATTTAACTTGTATAAAAAAGGTATGACTAAGTGGATGAATTATTTACATGAGCTGAAGGCAAACTTTTTATGTGTGAAGCCTAAGCACAAAGGTGCTTTTGCACTGCAGATTTCCAATATGATTACAGCCTAGATTTTCTGGTTCCCAGTTGAGCTATGCTCAGCAAGGAGTTCGTGTCAGTTTCAAACATCCAGCAGCCCTGCAACTGGCTTTCTTGACCTTCAAATAAATTAAAGCATCCTAATAGCCTGCTGCTACCAACTGCAGAGAACAATTCAGTGGCTATCCTGACCTTGCTTCTTTCCCAAGGAGCGCCCATGCCAGGGTGAGGAGTACAATCAGAATCCATTAGCATTAATTAACCCCCAGAAGTTATGCAGAGAAGTCCCATGGAGGCTGAGCTATCAACTTTCTATCTGCCCTCCAAAACTTGCACTGCACAAATGTCATGCAAAGTCAAGTCTTTCAGCTATCAACAAAATGAATGAGAAATCAGAAGGACCGACATAACCTTTCCCTTGGAAACCAGTGGCTAAAATGTTGCTACTGCAGTAGATAGGCCACAAAGCTAAAAGCATAAACCAGATTTATTTCCTTGCTTGATAGAAAGTCTTGAGCAAGAACTTTCAGCAAACCAAGACTGAGCAGTCTTAAAAGACCTTCTTAACATGTATTTTATGAGAGTTCTCCTCTCTGAAATTTTCCCAGAGGTGGGTATTCATCATTGGACATTAAGAAATCATATGATGAGAATAATTTCACAGAAATTCTTACTCATATATTCACTTGGAAATTGCACTTTAAACATGCTTCATTCTGATTGGAACATCATGAATACACTTGTTATTTTCCAGACATGATGCTATGAATTGAAGAATTACAACCAGGTATTGATCAAGATACTACTAAGGGTTGTAGAGATGTAGTACATTCAAAGGCAGAGAATTGCCAAGTTCTCTACGTACAGGCATTTCTTCCTAAAATAACTGCTAGTCATTCAGAGTGGTTATCACCCCACTGTCTCCCACTTTTGGATTTTTACTTCTGGTGACCACTTTCAGAAGAACTCATATGCAAATTTACTTACTATATCAAGCCAGTCATCCCCATAGAAAACTAACAAAACCCAGAAATATTGCGACTGAAAGACTGCCTGACGCTATTGTCAATAATATCGAGAGCTTTCTATTGCAACAGATGCAAGAGAAATGTAATTCGCTCAGCTCCTCTCCCACTCTATTTGCTTCAAAAGAAACAAAATCTGTGAAGAGCCATATCTGCACTAACTAAGCTGTGGAGAGGCTGCTGCAGTAGTCTTATGGAGGCCTTGTGAATTAATTCCTCTAAATTTTTCTCAGTAGTGCAAAATAATTTTCTATTTATTCTCTCATGCAGTATCAAAGCAAAGACACAGATCCACAACACACATGTGCACAGACACGCACACAAATACCAAAGCAATGGAAAAAAAATCCCACTAATATTTTATTAGCAAGCTTAACAAACTTGCTAATGCTTAAAAAATCAAGAAAAAAAGCAAAGAAGAAATTAGAATATTCTTCCTACCGTTATAATAAATTACAATAAAGAGGTTAATAAAATTGCTGGAGTGCTCATTAGAAAATTTAATGAAATGCAAGAAAACTGAAAAAAATCCAAGCCAACAGATGCGATTATTTTCATATTCTGTTTCACAGCTTATGGCATCTAATACAGGCTTTTATTTCAGAAATGGAAGTTAGACTAAGTTAGAAACAAGACCAGATGTATATAATTTAGGCAATTTGAAAAAGAGACAGGAAGAAAAAATCAGGAAGTCCCTGACAATCACCAGGTAGAATCTCTATTCAGAATAGTCTTCAGTGGACTGAAAAGCCAGGCCTAATTCGGAGTGTGTGAAGAAAACCACGGCAGGTGCCAAATATATTTATGCAGTAACAACATCCTTGAGTCTTACATGTTCTAGCATATTCCTCACTTGCTACAGAAAAGGAAGTCCACCTTCCTATGAAATCACATCAGAAAAAAAGAAAAAACACCCAGAAGAACGAGCACATTCTCTTTTGTTCAAATCATTCAAGTCTGTTGGCTAACATCTTTTCATCACTCTAGCAGTGTTCTTCCGACCAAAATACGAGCTTCTACCATTGACGTGTTCCCTCAAGATATGACAAAGTTGCTCAAAAAACCACCAAAGAACTGAGATATAAACACTGATCAGTTAGGAACTGCATACTCTTCTTCCCATCACTTACCTGTTTCAATATAGAACAATAAACACCAAAAACTTACTTATACACTATGTTTTGATATTATTATCAGTTTGCACCCACTGCCTCTTGTCTTATCAAGCAGGCACCACTACATCAATCACATAGCTATATCCATTGGTAAGGCCCCCCTGAGCTTTCTAGAGGCTGAGCAGTCCCAGCTCTCTTCCATGCTCCTTGATGATGTGGTCTTGTAGTCATCCTCCACGTGACTTGATCCAGGATGTTCGTGTTTTTCTTGCACTGGGAAGCCTAGAAATGGACTGACTGACAGCTGCAGATGTGTCTCACATGTGATACAGAAGAAGGAACACTACCCTCAAGCTACTGGCAGGCAATGCCTTTCCTAATGTAATCCAGGAGACCGTTGGCCTTCTTTGCTATGAGGGTACATTGCTGGCTCATGGTCAACTAGTGTCCACCAGGACACCAAGGTGTTTTCCTGCAAAGTTGCTTTCCACCATGTCAGCCCCAAGTTTTTAGAATTCAGGAAATTTTCTTGTGTTTAGTGGTTTCACAGCAAATATTCAACAACAGCTTTAACATTGGAAAGACACCAGATTTTCTCCATCATTCTGTGGCTTGAAAGCTCAGTATGTTTAATCTTTGCCAAAGGATCACATGTTACATAAACTCTGGGTATATCACATAATGTACTCTTTTGCAAGGACATGGAGTGCTTTTAAATGAAACACTTTTTACTAGTTGTGCTGGTTCAACAACCTTGTAAATTAAAAAGACTTATTAAATTTTCATCTGTATTTTTCAACTCCACTTTCAAAAACCTTGAAACATGATTCTGCTAATGCTGCTGGAGCTACAAATTCATTAGTCAGAATTTTCACCACAGACTCTTGCTCTCAAAGTTGCATCATAAAATTGTGTTTAGGTATTAACATTAGCTTTCTACGACTAATTGTAAACTAGTTCTAAGCCAGGAGCGTACACACAAACAAAAAGAACCAAAAAACACTGTCCAATTTTAAAGTATAAAGTCTCCCAGCTTTTTAGTTCCTATAAATTGTATAAAACAAAAATCAGCCTGTTTCATAAAGCACATATTGAAGAGAAATTATCCAAAATTGTTTTAACCTTTTGCTCATTTTGATGAAAGAAATGATGCAGTTATGTTTGAAAACTTGATACTACAAATGAATATCCATTAATAGGACTCATGTGCTTGCAAGTAGAACTTTCTGCTCTCAAGCTACTACAATCCATCTCTTATATTATATGTATCCTGAAACTGACCAGTAATGTACTTTCCTATTCAAAGATGTAACAGATGGTCAGGTGAAGACATATAAGGGCAGCTTATGAAATACATAAGAGATCATAAAACGCAATATGCACCTAATATTGCAACATTTACTCATGTTTTTAGATATCCAAACTTTTTAGAACTTCCATTAGTTCTGTGATTGTGCTCATAACCTAAGTGACAGCAGCTGTTTCTTTAAAGTGACAGAAAATTTGAGTGTTCCAAGAACTGTTGTATATAACTAATTACTTTAAGAAAACTTAAAGTGCATTCCAAACTTTTGTTTATATTTTGCTGATTTTCATTGGGAAAAAAAATGTGAATTTTTTTTCTAGAAAAAATTTAGTTTACTTTGAGAATAGGATATGAGGAAACAATGCCTTTAAAAAAACTCAGGTTAAAATGCCAAAATCCTTTGCACATTCCGGTAAAAATAACTGTCAACTAGCAGACTGAAAAATTCAGAGAATTTACATAGTTAAAATTTGTTCTTTTATGTCTTTTATCTTTCTCATATATCAACACTATTAGTATCAACACTGAAAATGATTCTCATTAATCACCACATAACAGTATTGTGCAAATATGCAATTTCCAAAGTAGTACTCTTTGTACTTTAATCATATGATTTACCAAATTAAAGCATTGCTTTAGAACCGAGGAAGCTTCACAGATCACCTTCTGATCTGTGGAGTTTGACGAGTTCCTTCGACTGGACGCCTGAGGGAGGAATCCTACCTGAATTCTGCTCAGCTTTAAACTTAACTCCTAGATCAGTTCCAAAGGGGAAAGGAAACAGAGAGAAATCTTGATCAGTCAGGTGCCTGCTGGAATACACTACAAGACTCCAATTCCTCAGCTGCTTTTGTATATGAACCTGATGAAAGATGACACTGACTCAAAGGTTTTTAATTACTGCAGGGAGCACTCAAAGATCACTTTGTTGCATCTGGAGTAAATCACATCTGTTTACGATTTCAGACGTAGGTAGACAGTAACTACCAAATTCTCTCTCGTATTTCTGAGTTTTTCTTCCCAACTACAACGTGACATCAATGCCAAGATTCATTCTGCCTAACTAATTTTTAATTGAGGCATTTAGATTAAGAATCTGATCACCCTAGACTTCTGTTACCCTGAGCAACAAGATCTTAGATAAGCTTAAGTGCTCTCTGGAACTATCCCTGTGTCTCCCTCTGAAGGGAATGGAAGTAACAAATAACCCCGATTTGACTCTTGCTTGACTAAACACCCTGTTTAAAAGCCTAACATAGGGTGTGACAGACTTTGGCCTTCAGACTTTTCTATACAGAAAATTTATGCTTATCAAATTTAAATTCTGGAACAAAATAATTTCTGAATTGTCAGAGTACAATTAAACGATGATGCTTTGTTTTATATTTTCACATAAGTAACTAAAATTATTCTACAGATGTGAAATTCTCTTCCATATTAGCCAAGAAGTTTCTTCTCTACTTGTCCGTTCACACCTCTCTATTCATAGTAATGATTCCATGCTACCCCTGATCCTACTTACTTAAAATTTTATATTACAATTTATCCTTTTCTTGCCCACTCATTTCTGCAGCTTTTTCTTTGCAATACAGACAGCAGTCAGCCCCATTAAGCCCATCAGTCACTCCAGTACTATCCCATAGACCCCTGCCCCATCCATTTCTAAGCTCCATCACCCACTTCCAAACTCCTTTTCAGGGACTTGGTATGCAGACTCATCCTATGTAGTTCTAACTGCAGACACCACAGGTGTGCATTCCCCGTGCATCTTTTACTGAGACTTCCAACAACCTCTCTCTGTGAATGAGTCAGACCCACTTCATTCTCATCTTTACCAGCACATCTGTTGTTTGAGAGCCATGCCAAAGACCCACTGTCCATTTTTTTGCTCATGGGACCTCTTCAGAGTGCTTCTGTAGTTTATTTTCAAGTGCTCCTCCTGCAAGGGATCAGAGAGAGCTTGCTCTTTTTTCTCCCCCTGAATCTTACCTTTGAGTAGTCTTTTCTGCTATCATAAATTCAGCAGTCATCTGTGGACTGAAACATAGAGGTGTTTTTTTCTACTACAAACTCACCAACCAGGTCTTAACAATTTTTGGATATGGAATGTTTTGGGTTATGCACAACACTTTTATTGGAAATTATATATAGTTTTAAAATTTATAATAATACTTAGGGAATCTAGCAGACTTTAGGATCCCAATTTTTACTTAACACTTTACCTGTGTGTAATAAGAGAAAATTTTGGCCTCACACAACAAGCAATTGAAATAGTCAGCTGAACTACTGGAATTGCTTCTTAAAAAAGGAAAATGTAGGATATAGGAATTATTCAGTGATGTGTTTATGATGGGTTGTAGAAGAAAACAATGTGCTTCACACATTTAAATTAATATCCCAGGCTGGAGTTCACCAAAAAATCTTCTTTCCAAGCTCTGTTTTCATATGCATTAAAATAATAATTCAATTTAGAATTTTTTAAAAGATTTAAATTCTCAAAGTGTTGCTGAATGTTGAATGAATTCTAAGTAGGAAGGAATCTCAACGTTAATTCTGCTTTCTTAATAACAGGGATATGATCGCTTATGATGTAAATATAGTGAGTTTCACCAAAGCATGTATTCTAATGTGTACATAAGGACAGTAACACAGGTAAGTGTGTATGAAGACTCAAAAGTGAAGAAAGCAATAAGGAAAATAACTGCAATAATAAGAGCAAATTTTTCTATTCTGTCTTAAAAGTCAAAAAAACTCTTCATAGAACATGTTTATAGACGATGAAGGAAATTTTTACTATATATTTTTTCAATAATTTTCCTACGTAAATAAGAATTCATATCTTGTGGAAGAGGCTGATGCCATTTTCCCTTTGTCTCCCTACACGCAGTTGGCAGTGGGGACCACCATCTTGGGAGGGGGTGGTACCCCCCACCATTTTGGGTGTCTACTTGTTCCTGTGGGGTTCTTTAGATTTAGCGATTTTGTGTTAAGTGATGGTTTTTTGGGTTTTTTTTTTGCCTGTTGCTGTTTTGCATGTCAGTAAACTGTTATTTTTTCAGTTATATCTACTCGTTTTTGTTCCTTATTTGTGGAAAGGGATTGGTTGAAACTAAGGGGAGGTAGCTCATTTTAGAGTGTTCACAGATTTAAATTGTCAAGACAAAAAGAAAGGGAGCAAGCCCAGAAGAGATATCTTGGTATCAGTGTAAAGAAACTCCTCTGGCAAAAGTCAAAGCACAAGCTGCAGGAAACAACAAGTTGCAGAAAACCTTCTGTTTTTGTTGTCCTCAGTGTCTAGTTAATATTACTGGCACTTCTTTCTATGAAACTTCTTAAAGTTTAAATTTGATTCACAAAACATGAAAGATTAATCAAAATTCCTACAATTTACTTCTTGTCATTTCCAATACAAAACAAACTTCATACATATTTCACTACATCTGTACTGAGCATACGAACGCAAGAGTCAGTCTGCAATAATCACATATTTCAGTAAGCATTCCAAAAATATAACTTTTATGCATGGCCTCTGGGATCAAGGCCAGTTGTAGCTACAAGATGGTCTACACAGCTGCTACCATATCACATGAACCTGGAGAGTGCCAAGATAAAGGGAGAGAAATAGGACCCAGCCATAACCCCCTCTTTCTTTAAATAGTTTTCCATTTCAACTCCCCTGTTATTGTTCTGCAACTTCTTATGTCCTACAAATAGAATAATTTAGAATTATAGAATTGTAGAACATCCTGAGCTGGAAGGGACCCATCACTGAAGTCCAGCTCTTGGCCTTGCATAGGACACCCCAAGAATCACACCACGTGCCTTAGAGCATTGTCCAAACCCTTCTTGATCTCTGTCAGGCTGGTACTGTGACCACTTCCCCTGTTCCAGTGCCCAGCCACCCTCTGGATGAAGAACCTATCCCTAACATCCAACCTAAACCTCCCCTGACACAACTTCAGGCCATTCCCTTGGGCCCTGTCACTGTCACCACAGAGACCAGATCAGTGCCTGCCCCTCCTCTTCCCCTCACAAGGAAGTTGTAACTGCAGTGAGGTCTGCCCTCAGTCTCCTCTTCTCCAGGCCGAACAGACCAAGTGACCTCATATGGCTTCCCCCTCTAGGCCCTTCGACATCTTCGAGGCCCATAAATACATGCTGCCCTGTGACACGTATACACAGACAGCGGTTGTCAAAGGAGAGAAAATGGTTCAGAAAAATGCATTCCAACACTGAGAAAAAGTGCCAAAATATTGGAGTTAAATACTGACAGGACAGGAAGAAACGTCAGAACAAAACATCAAAGTACAAAAGTGTTATATGGGGCAATGCCTCAAAGCATCTTGACTGTGACAAGCTGACAAGAAAATCTTGACTCAGAACGAATTTACGTCAAAATATAGTATGACAAGGGGCCAACAAAGAAGTTGTGAGGCACAAAGATTCTTAACTCTGGAAGGCCACTGAGGTTTAAAAGGGGAGAAAGAAATAAACCCACTTATTTTCAGCAATGACTAAGTGAGAAGAAAACAAAATTGTTGGATGAAGAAGGGCCAGAAGTACGTCATCAGGGCCTACAAGAAACTTTCAAAGCAAGTTATTTCAGGAAAGGAAAATTGAAGTTATTACCCAGTAGGCTACACAGACAGGGAACAACTCTAACTGATGTGAGGCCAGGCTGGCACTGGTTGGATTCACAGAACCGCAGCTGGCTCCCTGGTCCTGCTTTTGTCTTTCTCTCTGCTAAGATGCACAATGGAATTTAAGACTGGCATATCTAGGGGTTAGTTTTGCATGAAATATCAAGACAAAAGGAAGAAGCTCTTTATTTTCCTTGGAAGACCTTTCCTTCTGGAGTTTCTGCATCCAATTTTACATTCAGTGCAAACAAATCTGATCTAGATGTGAGATTATATCCAGTAATTCCTAAAAGTACATTGACGGCATTATGTGTATCACATCCAAGACTAATCTATGCTCAGATATAGTCAGATTCAGCTCCTTCTCATGTAGAACACTATAGCTGCCTGACCTTGGTGGTACTACAAAGAAAAGATCACTCCATGACGGTTGGCTGACTTTCAGTAAACTGGATATAACTGTCCAAGTTGGAATTTTTATGAAGCAGCAGCTGTGGTAAACACCCTGCATCTGCAGTGAGAGTCAAAGCACTCTCAGCAAACATATGCTTTAAATGAAATTCAGCTTCTGTTGGAACAAAATTCCCTTACTACAAGATGAAGGGATGAGTTCAAAGTATTTTCAGTTGGCTTTTTACCAATCCAAATGAAACCTAGACTGCTACTGAACATCCAGTACCACTTTCAGAAACATCCTAAATGGAACTCAAAAGTAATACATTGAAGGACTAGCCTGGCCTAACCTCACTTGCATGTAAGACTTGATAAAAAGTTCAGTCAAAGGTGATTTTGCCGCAGTTCACTCACAGGAGACGCCTGAGCACCAGTCAGAAATCAAACATTAAAATATAACAAGATCCAAATGCTAAATCCTGCAGATAAAGTGCATTGCAGAGACAGCTGACAACAGTTGTATTTGTTTAAATATTCAGACTTCAAAGCAGAATCTAGGCACAACAGTGCCATCCAGGGGCCAGCTAATTGCTGGTAAATGTCCAAAGAATTTCCCGAAACTTTTTTTTGTATAAACAAAACTGGGTTTGTTTAAAACAATTTCCCCAAATATTTTCAAATATGGCCTCGGTTCTTTTTAATACTGCAACAGATAAACAGCAATATGAAAAAAAAAACCTGATTCATTCTCTAGACATACTAAGATTTGCTTACATTTAAGCATGGATTTTGCAAAGGTTTTGTTTCAATAGAAGAATATTTGTAGCAATTTAAATCAATGAGTCCTTCTAGCACAATAAACTGCCAATCACAAGGAAAGTTCTGATGAAACTTTGCCGAACTTTTCAGACTGAGACATCACAAAGGCCAAAACACATGCTCAGCCACATTTCACTATAGCTATTTAAAATGAACGATGCATATAAAATGTCACACAACCAAAGCTTCAGGGGGTACAGTTTCTACACAACCCCAAATCTTCCTTCTGTTCAAATGGAAAACTCAACCTGAAAACTGCAGAGCACTTTGGAAATGGAGGCTGTTTAGTCATGGTGGGATAGAGCGAAGTCCAGAGATACGGGAGTGGTCACAATTTACTCCTGTAATGCGTTCCACTCAGCAGCAACGGGACGGTAGGGGAGGGGAAGCAAGAACGCCAAAATATTTCTAAGATTATAAACTAGTCGTGGAGGCAGAGGCCACTTCCGTTTAAGGATTTACACGCGTACATCCCCTGAGGCTTTGGATTCAGCCAGCCAGCGAGCGATGCCATCCACGCAGCAGCGCCGAGCACAAGGCCGCGCTGCGAAGCTTCAGGTTCCACCTCAGGCCAGACGAGCTCTTTAGGAATGGTCCCAGACGCCTCGGGTAGACCGGGCTCGGGATCCGCCTCCTGCCCACGCCGCTCACCACCCGCGAACAGCAGAAAAAACAACCCAACCAAACCTCTTTGACCCCGTTTTGAACGGGAGCTGCGGGCGGGCCGGGGCGGGGCCGGGGCGGGGCTCACCCAGCAGGAACAGCGAGGGGCCGTAGTACTCGGCGTTGCTGATGATGTGCTTCAGCGAGGTGGGCAGCGAGCCGTCCATCACTGCGGGACACGCGGGGGTCAGTGCCGCCCCC
>VZTI01000214.1:941070-1001799 GCA_013397865.1 Struthidea cinerea
GATGTGGCTGCCTGGAGCGGTAGGGAGTGCCCCAGGTAGCTGCCCCGTCCCTCGGCGTGGGGAAGCGCATCCCATCGTGCTGGCGCTCGGCTGTGATGAAAGCAAACATCCGTCTTGAGAAGTTGAGCTACTTCTAGGGAGTGCCGTGCGATTTCGACGTGTGTGCCTCCGTGCGACGTCCTGCCCATGAGTGTCATCTCATCACGCCCGTCTTGCCGTGTTTGTGTTCACACTGAAGTTTTGCAGGTGATTCTGGCGGACCCACCAAAGCCCAGCTGCCTGTCTTCTGGATGGCAAAGATATGGTGTGCCTTATTTTCTTGGAGATGGAGGGACTGAAAATGAAAAGTTAATGGGTTACAGCTAACTTCTTCCTGTTCTGTAAGAAGTTTGGTGTTTCATATTGACTTCCTCATATTTTTTTCCTCTTTGTAGTTTGAATTTGGTTATGTGTGTTTCACTTGTGATGGGTTTTGGTTACACATTTGCAAATCATTTTGCACAATACGCCTGACACAACTAACACAATCTCTTTTTAGGTGTTGCACCGACAATTTAGAATAGCTGGCAGTTCTGCTGAGCATATGTGGTATGAGCACCTGCACTTGGCACTGTACTCTTCCAGAATTCCTACATAATTGACAGCTTGGTTACAGTTTGTTATCAGCAGAACAAAAACTACTTTGTTTTAGGCATATAGTAACTTGGAGAGGGGTTGATTTGCAAGCTGATTTCCTGGTCAAGAACTTAGTGAAGTGTAGCTTCTTCACCAGGGAAAAAGTTTGATAGTACATAAAATAGAGATATTTTCTCAGTAATTATTAGTTCTTGCTGTCAGCAGAGGTAAGGTCAGAAATGAGTGATTTGACACTGAAATACACCTGTAAATCACCAAAGAAAGAAGAGGGTATTTCATTCATTGTTGTAGCATGGATTTTTTTTTGGTTGATGCAAGTTTGGGTGATGTTTCATAGTCTTTCACCACGAAGATGCTAATATAACAAGGGATGAAAACAGAAGCATTAGTTGACTGAGGAGTTCTTCAGAAAAAGAGTACAACGAGTTTCTGTAAAAAGATTGGAAAATTTTAGTAAGGACACTGGGAATGTAATTTCATCTTGTACTTCAAACATAACTTTCTCCTAAGAGGGAACTGAGAGTAAGTTCTGGAGGAGGTAGGTTTCACCAGAGTTTCTACAGCAAGTAGACACACTGTAATAATAGGTCCATCTGAGATGTAAGGTAGGACAGAGAAAAATCCTGGATGCCATCTCTTCTGGAGGGACAGAAGATCAGTCTGACTTAGAGTAGGATGGAGATCTAGCCTTAATAGATTAAAAAGCGTTTTCCATTTCTGTGCATGTGCCCTTTTGTATGTGTCAGACCTGTATTAATTACTGTGGTGATTAGTCATAAAATGTGCAGTAAGTTATTTACCAATACCTGGATATTTCCTATCTCTGTAGCAATACCTTCTGTGTATTTGTTCCAGAGATGCCCTAGTAAGACTGTATCTTAAGAGTAAAAATCATATCTTCCTCTTAACAGAGATGAGATGGAGGAATTTTATTTAAGATCATGTTTAAAGGAGTAATTTTTGAAAATGCAATCTGTTAAGTAAACTTTCCTTGTGTATTGTTCCAATTTGCAAAGGGAAAGCAAATTACAGAACAGCTCTGTACTGTGCACCTTCAGCTTTTTGCAGTCAGACAGTACTAGGGATCCTACAGATTTTTTTCCCCATTAGGCTTTATACAGTAGGCATGATGGTATTTGTTGCAGAGACAACCTTGTGACCCTTACACAGCTGATAAACTTGTTTGTCTTTGCTGGATTTACAGGAGTCCAGTATCTGAAGGAGGTCTACAAGAAGGCTGGAGAGAGACTTTTCTCAAAAGCATGTAGAGATAGTATAAGAGGGAATGGCTTTAAATTGAACTAGAGTAGATTTAGATTAGATATTAGGGAGAAGTTCTATACTGTGAGGGTGGTGAGGCACTAGGGTATGTTGGCCTTTGAATATGTGGCTGCCCTGTCTCTAGAGGTGTTTAAGGGCCAGGTTGGATGCACTCCGAGCAACTTGGTCCAGTGGGAAGTGTCCCTGCCCATTGCAGCAAGGTTGGAACCAGGTGATCTTTAAGGTCCCTTTCAACCCAAATCATTCTATGAAATTCTGCTGTATTATGCTTACGTATTTCAAGTTTTAATTCTAGCAAAGAAAGACTTCTGCTATTAATGATCATAAAATACCACGTCCTGCTAAATGGTGGAATCTTAAGAAATTCTAGGATGATAGATATCAAAATTTTTTTTACCAATTCATATTTTGTGCAAATAGAGCAAATAGTCTTAAGACCAGTGTTTCTCAGTGATATAAACTCGTGCTTTTCTTAATGTTAATTGACCTTTATTTTAATTACTTACTGGTTTATGTTTGATATTAGTGGCTAACAAAACAAATACTTATAATATATAAATATATAAATACTCAAATACTTATAAAAATATATAAATACGCAAAAAAACTTACTTGCACTACAGTATCTACTACATGAAGTCTATATGTACTTTGAAACTAGACAACATTTAATTGCATGATGATTGAGTGAGGATGATGATTGCTATTATGAAGAAAATCCTCCAAGGAAAAGAGACAAATAGTGGACTGTGATGTCTGTCTCCTTTTTGAGAGCTTTTGAACTCAATGGCTAATTTCAAAGAAATTGGAAAGGAGTAGAGTCCTCAAAAGTCGTTGGGCTTTGTTTATTTTTTATTATAATTTGGTTAAAGAATAGTACCTCCATGGAGCAATATTGTCCCAACTCTTCTGATCTAATAAGGCACAAAGAATGAAAATGTTGTACTTTTGTGTGTTGAGGTGTATGAATGAGGCATTTGATGTAAGTGTCCAGTGTTAAGGATCCAGTGTGGAAAGAGGAAATTGCAATTGTTGTAATGAGGTGAAATAAGACAGAAAATAATAAGAAACCAGTCATAATCGATTATTCACAAATAATTAGTTTAGACATTTCATTAATCTTTCTTTTCATGGAAAGTTGTTTATAGCAATGTAAATGCTTCAAAGCGTCGCGTTATTTGCCTGTTAACAAGTAGGACTTGTGCCAAAAGCATATAGATATTTTCTTCCTTTTTCTCTAACTGAATATATACCTAGATCATAACAGAAAAAAAGCAAGGTCTTGGCAGAACCCACAGTCAGCAAGGTCCAGTAATTTTAGGAAGCCATCTTGCTGCTGGTAAATAGCATGGTACAGTTTCAGTGTGACTGCATGACTGAAAAATTGAGATTGAAAAGGGTTAAGAAATTACAATTTTCTTGTAATTCAGGCATTTTATTGTTTTATGGGATTGCTGCATTTTGATTACTGCCCAAGGGAGGATTGGGTGGGTGCAGAGGAAATAAAAACCATAAAAAGTTGGAACAAAGTGAAACAGTAAAGACTAGAGTTTTTGGGAAAGAAGAAAATGCAGTATTTCTTATCATTTTGTACTCACTGCGTTCTTTGATGCAAAAGAAAGCGTAAGTCACAGAATGAAAATTTCAGTTTTGCAATTCTATATTCACTGCATATGATCTTACTTTTGAAAGGGTTGTCTGTATTAAGCCTAATTGTATTCTCCTAGTGTGCTTACTCTTACAAGCAGACAGGCTGAAGGAATAGTTTTAAAAACTTGTTGCTGTCTTGAATATGTTTGCTATTTTAAAAAGCTTTCTAAGCAATTTCAGGTGTCTTGCCACAGAATAGCTTCCAAAGTTAAACTTTTCTGGAAACATTTGCTAGATGGCAGCACATAATCATCAACTGCCATGGAGAAGGGCAGGTTTAAAGGGAGATAGCTCATGTTTAATGTGAAAAATTGTCCTTGTTGATCAGCAGTATACAATAGTATGAAACAGAAGCTGTTGAATGAGAGCCCTACAGATATCTAGGTTTTTTTCAGAACCTCTGTTTCTGAAATTATGTTGTTCTGTTTTTACAGTCATAATCTGCCATCAATATTGTGTTATTGCAACAAACACATTTATCTTCCTACCTCTCTTTTTATTTTTTTTTTCTTTGAATGATACTCTGTTTGCAGGTACCTCAAGGAGCTACACTGCAGAAAGCTCATGAGGCTAATGCAAATAAAGTCTGTATAAATTGTCTTAAAAATAAGTGTTCTAATGTATACCTACATGAATGCTGTAATGGCTGAAGTTGAATATTAGCAAGGCATCATATTATGTAAAGCAAATTCTAAGAGTTGGGAGTTGTTTCTGTCTGTGGGACTTGTGAATCAAATTTTCCAAACTTGATTGGCTATGGAAACTTTGGTATCAGGTGATTTTTTCTCTTAAATTTGTAGTAATTAATTTCATGCAGACAAAATAATTTTTCTCTGTATTTACAAAGCTATGGGTTTTAGATAATAAAAGCTGATGTCTGCATAATGCTTGTCATCCAAGACAGAATTGTTCTTTTTTCTTTCCTAAAAGGTACAGTCAAGATAAAACCATGTCTTGAGAATGATGTGTGTGCACACGTATTTTTTCAGTCTGCCAAGCGAAGTCCAGAATTAAAATTGTTATGTAGGGAGCTTAGTAATGAAGCTCAGGGTGATTAATTCCATTCACAGTGTTTTGGTACAGCACTTTGTGTTGTGATGCTCTACACGGCAACACTCAGCTCTTTTACTCTTTAGATTCAGCGCTGACATCCTGACCCCTGATTTAGCTGGGCAGCAGTTTCGGTGAATAGCACATTTAGAAAGCAGTCTGGACATGTGAATTAAGAATTTAGATTGGTGTATGGCGAAGTTGAGTATGAGTAGCATGACTGATAATGAAAAAAATCAGAGAAAAAGTCATTGGGAATAAGCTTAACTTATGGGGAAAGACTGACATATGGTTTCTGGAAGTCTGAAACTGGAGTCTTGAGTTACAGCTGTAGTTAAGTAATTATACAGAACTATATCTGTAATCTTGACTCTTTTGTAACAGTGCAAACAGAAGTAAGCGTACCTTCGGAGATGCTTATATAAAAACTGAGTTGTCTTGGTGTGGCGTGGGTAGGTGTTGTGTTTGTCCTTAGGTGGTCACACACAGCTAAGATAGTGAAATTGCATTTATACATGCCTTCATTCACAAATTGCAGAAAGTTCAAGCACATCCTTTTATAAGCAAATAATTTTTGGTGACCAAAGTTTCTGTATAGCAGTAAAGAGAACGTGGTGTGAACGGAGTATCAGGAAGGATTAGAGAGGGGGAAATTTGAGTGGGTCATTCATTCTTCCTGAAGCTGGATTGACTTCTGTAACCAAGAACTGCCTCGTGATTTTTGTAAGGTGCACTAAATGTGAAAGATCTGGGTACTTACCTATGCTAGTCGTTACTGTATTATATATTTCTGGATTTTGTACAGTAGGTCCAACATGCTTGTATAAATATTTTTTAATTGATACAAAATAAAATTAACTTAAAGTTTTTTAGCTTTTGAATGGTCACCATTTTTGCAAGAAGCATTTGTGTTTAAATGTGTTTAAAAAAAAAAAAAAAACACACTAAAAAAAGTGTGTTTAAGACTTCACCGTGGTATTTATTTGCAGTCACTTAAGATCTTCCTTATTTTCAGCCTTCTTCAGCATTATGTATGACTGGCTTATCACTCAGATGTGATATACCTCTCTGTGTTTTTGTTGACTTAGGATGATAAATTAGACATAAAATTCAAAATTTTGTTTATTAATGGTCTGGTTTTTTCTCCACATTTTATTCTGTAGAAACTGAGACAGTTTTTAACATTGAAGCGCCTTTCATATAAGGCTTTTTGTGGAGAATTGCTTTGCAATTCAGACAGATGTGACATGCCCCTGAAGGAGTGTGCTTCTCCCACTGTGGTTTCTCAAGCATCTGGTCTTGCTGCTTCTGAGTCTGGGGCTTCTCACTCTCCTTGCTCTTCCCCCATTCCAGCCACGTGGTCTTGCCTCCCTCTTCTGTGATCATAAGAAGTTTGTTGCTAGGGTAGCTACAGATTGAAGGTAGCAGAGTCTTACAAATGAGTGGGAGCAGCAGTGAGTGGGATGGGACCAGAGGAGATGTGGAGAGATGGACTATGCCACCACCATGAGTGAGCTGTTAGGTTGGCTGATGGACCTGTGGTGTTTTTCATCTCACTTAAGTATTTCTCTTTAAGTAGTGACTTTCTGTGAAATAAACATAGATTTGGGGAGAGTGTTGAACTAGCAAAACCTAAAATAGGATGATATATAATGTGTAGTTATGTTGTCTGGCTGGTGTTTGTTACAGAAGTTAATTAGTGGTCAAGGCTGTAAAGGCAGGAGAACTAGAAAGTTCAAAGGGGAAGCCAAAGGAGCCCTTATATTTGTCTGATCTTGATAACTTTACATAGTAGGTTGATAGGAGACTAGTTACAAATCAGCTTGAAAGAAGGATGTTAAAATTTCAGTGATGTCTAAGTATATAGGGGCCTAAGATGCTCTGTGGTGAAAATTGAAGCTGTGGCTGGGTACTGGCACTGCCAAGGTCTGTTTATCCCTGCCTAACTCGTGATCTTAAGTACTTCCTTGAAGCTGGCCATACAGTCTCTTATATGTCACTAAGTTTATATTTATTTTCTGGGAAATGTGACTAGGGGTATATCAAAGGGGGGAAAAAATGGTCTCTTGTGGAGGATGCAATAACGGGACATCACACACCGATCAATATGATCATGTGAAGCCATTTATTATTGGAAGAATACACACTTATATAGCAATTTTAGTTCTGACTCCGTAATGTTTCGAACATCGTATGGTTAAAAGCAGTATAATGATTGGTTGCTTGCTACTGTTAGCATGTTGCGTCTAAACTTCTGATTGGACACTTGCTGTGACAACCATCCACCATATTTCAGCTTTTCACATCCTTTTTGTTCAGCATAATGTATCAATCTTGTATGAACTAAATTATTGTTTCAGCAGTTCCTAGACTATAGTTCTTTCATACTGCTAAACTAACTTATTGTTTCAGCAATTCCTAAACTATATCTCTTTTGTGCTGTGGTCAATACATCCTTACTTCATATCCTTGGGTTGTTTCTTCTCTTTCCTCCGTGGTGTTATCAAAGATAGTGTATCCTTTACTCAGCTTGTTTCAGTGCTGGGAAAGCTGGACTGTGCATTTCTCGAAAGCTGGGTTGTGCATTTCCCAGTGTCTGTTCTCCTGCAAAAAATCCTCAACAGTCTCTTACCTGTTGCAAAAGAACAAGTTGCAGTCCAGTAATAAGTAGAGGAAAATGTAATATTTGAGTTGTGTTTCCAACAGTAATTAAGGAATTAACACTTGGGCCTTCTTGGTCTTTCTTTGAAAATGCTTTTTACTATCATGGACAAGTTGATGTGAGCACTCAGATTCTTAGTGTGTTTGATTCAAAGACCCAAATGGCTTCTATTACCTAAGGTATGTTGTGATATTTTAAAGTATGTTCCTAAGCCTTCCTTACACTGATGAAAAAGAATCCTAGATGGAAACTTTCAAAATAACACTGACAGAGTGCTGTAGACATTACGGTGTGTAAAACAGTTTGAAATACTGGGCAGCCAGTCCAGTGCAGTGATCCAGCGTCTCACTGAAATAAAGTAGCTACCCTCAGAGATTTATTTGTGTGCTATCACCTGGGCTATGTGGTAATCAAGGAGTCGCTTAGGGCAATTTAATATTTGTGTCTGCTGCCTTATATGAAGGCGAAGTGAGACTTGAGGTAAGGCATCTGACCAGTTATCTGGTATTGGACTGAGCTGTGAGATGTCTTAATGCTCATAATCCAAAATACAGTTCTTTTCCTTTAAGGCATGTCGCTGTCTGATGGGGGAAAATATTTAGTTTAATAGCTTAGCCGTTATAAAACTTTGGAGTAATAGAGAAAGCTGATGTATAGGTTCCCTCAGTCTGAGATGAGTTGAATCCTGTGAATCTTGATGACCAGCAGAGTGCACTAATCACAAATACTAACAGCTGGGCTACTGTCTGGCAAAGAAGGGCGATTTTATGGAGTGAGGGGAGCCTGGTCATGTATTTCACCAGTGGGAGCATTTCCGTAGGAAAAGTCCTTGGCAGTGCTCCAAGGGCTGCTTATCCAACAATTAGCATAAAATACATGAGGTCCCTGAAAGGAAAAACTGGAACTCGGAACTCTTTACTCCTGAGAAAATTCTTCTTGCTGATCTATAGATGAGTTCTCTTTTGCTATTTGGTTTATGAGCCTTATTTCATCCAGCACCTATACAGTATGCTGACCAAACCATTTTCTTGAAGTAGAAGTGTTTACCCTAGACTCCTATACTAGGTTTTTCAGTTCTGTTAAGTGCCCCAGCATCTAGGCTGTTCCTCAGACGGTGGATGCCAGTTCTTGTACTCTTCTGAGCTATCTGCCGGTATGGTTCAGCTGTATCAGAGAGTCTCTGTCTCTCAGTCAACTTAAGCCAGCTTTAGGTTCATCTGTGACCACTTCAAAATTATTCTTAAGGGAGAGTGGCTAGCACTTGGATACTTACGAAAAAGGATGGGTATTAGGATGCTGTGTGGTCAAATTAAAGCTGTGAATGACTGTTGGCACTGCCAAGTTCCATGTATCCCTGGCTTGCACATGGTCTTAAATACTTCCTTGAAGCTGGTTCTGCAGTCTCTTAAATGTCACTAAAGTCAGTCTAAAGTCTTGGAAAGGCATATAAACAAGTAGTGAGAACTGAGAAAAGATAAATTTCTGCACAACTCAAAACTAAATAGCTAATCTTTTCCATCAGTTCATTTCTTAGTATACTGGCAAATCACTATGTTTTTTCTGTATATTACAAGTCCACGCAAAGTTGGAAAGCAAACACGGCTTTCTTTTTAAACTGTGGAATACTTGGCAGTAGTCATTTTAGCTCTATGGAAATGCATGTAAAAATTCTTGCATTAGTTGTGTTACTAATAAATAATACTAAGCACAACAGTTTCTTGAAAAAGAAGAAGGAAGTTGTGCTACATAGGGCTTGATTTCTGCTTAAAACAGTTCAAGTGTTAAATTGCTGACATTCTTTTACAGACCATGTAAATGTCCTAAGGAAAAGGTCTTTTGAAAGCTTATGAAATTTCCAAACTTACACTCTGCGAGATAGAATTCTGAGGAATTGTGGCTTTTTTTTTTCCCTAGGAACTGTTCCAGCAGCTGTTTCTAAAGTTTCTAGAGTTGCCACATCATCAGTTTTACTAATATTAGCAGCAAATTCTGATCTGCATGCTCTTCACACAGATTTTGTTTCAGCAGATTACTGAAGCAATTAAGCATGGCTAACAAGGCAGTTTTTTACTTCTGGCAGTATTGTATACAGCCGTTATCGGACTGCTGTACTTGAGGACAGTAATGAAAACTTTTTCTTAGCTCAAGTGGTTTATATAAAGTGTGTGTGGTAGGCCACGTAGGCTAGTAAGATGCTCTCATAAAACAAAAACATCTGTGGTTCCTTGGTGTGGTAGTGTACAATAATGAAAAAAACATGCAAATGGTCATGGGAAACTTTGTAACTTTTATTTTAAAGGAACTGTGAGGTACTTGCAGTACACAGTGTAATTTTTTTTATCAAATGTAATTTATAGCTGTATGTGCCTGATTAAACACAATTTTAAAATGGTTCTGTTACAGTAAATGTGCGTAATTGCTTTCTGCTGTCCTTGCAGAGGTGTTTCAGCAGCGTTTATATTGCTGGGTGTGGAACTTGCTGCCAAATGAAGAGGGGATCGAGACTGAAATAGGTGTAGAAGGGAAGGGGTGATGTTAGACTTTTTCACAATAGAATTTGGGGGCTTGTGGGAGGGGTTATTCCTAGAAGGAGAATAGTAGTCAATTGTGAATTCATTGCAAATTGTGTATTAGTATGCAATGATAAAATTCTTTTCAGTTTGTCTTATGCTGTAGAGGTCAGTAGTGAAGAGCAATAAAGGGAAAAGTCAAGTGGCCAGCTGCTAAATTCAGTGACTCTTTTCATTGTCCTTCAAGTCATTTAAAGGAAAGGGATTTTATATTCTTGTACTGATTTTATATGAAAAAAATTACCATTATGTTGTTGCCTTTGCAAAGAAAGGTCACAATGATATCTGTTTATTCATACAGCATTTAGTACCGAATGAAATTGTGTATTGAAAAAGAAGCTGAGGCAGATTGCTCTCTACAGCTACCTGAAAGGAGGTTGGCGTGAGGTGTGGATTGGTCTCTTTTCCCAAGTAAGAGGACAAGAGGAAATGGCATCAAGTTGTGCCAGATTGGCTGTTAGGGAAGATTTCTTCACCTAAAGGGTTGTCAAGCACTGCAACAGGATGCTCAGGGTAGTGGTTCCGTCACCATTCCTGGAAGTATTTAAAGATGTGTGGATGTGGTACTTAGGGACATGGTTTAGTGGTTGGCTTGGCAGTGTTTGATTTACAGTTAGGCTTTATGACCTTAAAGGTGTTTTTCAATGTAAATGGTTCTGTGAATACTCTTTGCTGTTTTATGAGGACGCATATGAGAAAACACGAGATCTTGTGTGGGTTAATGTAGGAGGAGATCAGTGGATAGAAGCTGTTTGCATGAGAGGCTGGTAAGAACTGTTCTGAATCGCAACTGGTTCAAAGGAATGAATGGGGAATTTCATCCAGAGGCGAATATCACTGAGGAAATGCTGCAAAGATTATGAATAGCGCAGAAGAGCGTACCTTACATGGATAAGATAGGAATTCCAGACAATATAAAACAAAAAGGCAGTTAAGGTGATTGCTAGTTCATGGAGGGGAAGGAAGGCAGGAAGGAAGGAAGGAAGGAAGGAGAGAGCTTGTAAGTCTTTAAATATTAGAACAGACAAAAATGGTGGGTGGGTGATGAGGTGTTTTGAACAAGATGAAATAGGATGAGGAATGAGGAGAGCTCGTAAGGATGGGAAGGGGGAAATGAGTTTGGTAAGAAAAACCTAGAGATTGAAGAAGAAGGTAGGAAGCTTCAGAAGAAGAAAATCTTCCAACAGAACCAGCACTTGGTGTGGAACAGAAGTTTTCAATGGCTGGCCAATGAACATACCACTGGGCAGACCGGTAAGTGTGAGAGCACTCGTTCTGTCACAACAGAGATTTTGCAGGAACCTTCAAGCATTGCTCCAGGTTGTTAATAAGTAATACTGGGATAGCTGTATACAAATTTCTTGTAGATTTGGCATCTTGGCAACAGATAGAGAACAACTTGTGTAAAGGTATTTAAATGAATGAATGTATGTCAGACATCTGGCAGGGATATTTTAAGCTCTTTATTCGTTCTACTTTTCATACTTGTCCCGTTCCCCAGTTTCTATTGATGTCATGAAGAAACTTCTACGAAGAATGCAGATTATTAGATTTTTGGGGCATTTTTAAACACTGACTTCCCCATGTCTTTGTGTTTATGAAAAATTCTCATAATGAAATAGTTTTTTTTTTAACAGATCTGAGGGAATAAGGAACACTGATTGGCATACCAAGGTAATTCTCTGTTCCCATTAGCAAGAATTGTTCCCATCCTTCTGAAAAGACTGAAAAGTAGCTTATATGGTAGGGCCACTTTAATTTTTTTTTTTTTTTAAATAAATCTGTAACTACTGACGGAGAGAAAGTTCCCACAAAAAAATAGAAGTCATAGAGGCGTAATAGCAGAAAGCACCTTAATGGATGAGCAGTTTTCCTGTTGGAAGTAGTACAGTGTTACAGAGTTTGTCGGGCCAATAATATTGCAGCATGTTTGAAGCCAGTGGACGTTCACCTCCCATTCTGGTGATGCTCATAGTCTTTGGCTGAATATTCATCCTGTTTGGAAGTGTAAGACAGAAAAATCTGTGATGCAAATTTGGATTTCCCTTATATAAGGTTTTTATCAGGTTGTGTTTCCTGAGGCCATGGCTTTTGCTGGTCACTGGCAAAAACCCTAGGCAGAACCCTAGGTCTGAAGAGGGGTTGTATTCATTTGTATTCACTGGATGTCTTTTGATGCTTACTTTTATATGTGTGTCAAGTGTCTGTGCTAGGGGCACTATAAGACACATGAAAAGTTAGACTTGATAGTCTGTTAGTAAAAGAAGTCTCTTGCTTCTTCAAAGAAATTTGGTTTTGGTAGCATTTTTTGAATAAGGAGACAAACCTTTTTTTTTTTTAAGAAGAAAGGCAATAGTACCAAATGCTTTGAAAGTCATAAACCACAAACAGCTTTTTTGTTCTTTCCCTATTTTCTTGTTCTCTTTTCTTTTTTTAACAAAGGATTTTTTTTCCTTTAAAAATGTGGATACTAAATCCTTATTGTTTGTTTCTCAACAGCTTTTTTTCCAGGCATGAGAAGAAAGTGCTTATGATTTTTTTTGATTTTTGATTTTTTTTTCCGCCTGGAACTCCACTCACTGATTTTTATTTAATCGATGTTTTGGACTTAACATCATTCCCTGCTTTTCTTGTTATGCTGTGTCATTCCATGACACACCACTCTACTTCCTTCCTGTGTGATGGTTTTTGTTACGATCTTATGACGCTACTTATATAGATGACTTCTTTGTCTTTCTAAACTTTATACGTGTCATATCAGAACATAAGAAAGCACACTCTTGGAAATTACAGATTAGAGAGGAGAAGCTTTTCCTGTTATTTTAAAATATACTTGCTCAACAGAAATTTCTTCAGGATGTGAGGGGAGTGTAATAGAGAGAGCTGCTTATCCCTCTGAAATGTATCAATACTGGTGATACATACTTACTCATCATGAAAATTATCTGTAACTGTTGCAAGATGCAACTTGATGCGTGGTTGGTTTCTCTCCAGAGCTCTGACTTCTGCTTTAGCAGCAGAAGTTGATAGCTGTTCTGTTGTTGATAGTTGAGCATTCCCCTTTTTTGGTGGGAGTTTTCACATACCTAAGGAGCCTTCCAGCCTTTCTCCAGTACTTAGGCCTCTCCTTAATTGTGTTGACAAACTTTACAGGCAAGGAGTTTGAAAAAAAACCAGTTTAAATTTTAAAACAAGAAGTTTATTTTTCTTATCATAGTAAGATCACTTACTTTCGTAATGCAGGCGTTCTGGTCAATCTAAAAATTGTGGTATTTAGCTACTTTTTTTGTCTTTCAGATTTATGGAGAAATGGAAAATGATTTAGTAGGTATTTCTCCAACTTCATCACTCCTCTGCTGATGAGTTTGAAACCATTTTTCCATAATGATTCCTTTATGCTTGCATAATAATAATAATTATTATTATTATTTATATATTTACATATTATATTTATATATTACAATTATGCTTGCATAACAATATATAGTGACATTGAAATATAAGTTTTGAAATGGGTTAGTTTTACTATAAAACAAGTGCTTATGTTGAATTACATAATAATAGTAATAAAAAAATCCTGGTAATATTAAGATATAAGTATTTGTCAAATATTGTGATGCTGTAACATTGGACAGGCTTCCCATTCTTCTACATATTATATTTATATATTACAATTATGCTTGCATAACAATATATAGTGACATTGAAATATAAGTTTTGAAATGGGTTAGTTTTACTATAAAACAAGTGCTTATGTTGAATTACATAATAATAGTAATAAAAAAATCCTGGTAATATTAAGATATAAGTATTTGTCAAATATTGTGATGCTGTAACATTGGACAGGCTTCCCATTCTTCCCCTGGCCTCTTGGTGTGTGAGACTAGTATAAGCTGAGGGCAATTGAAGTAACTACAAAAGTATCTTTTTTGCATGAAGTGTCTTGCGCAGAAGCAGCTCTCCTTCTATCCCATTCAGCAAGTTGTCAGTGTTCTAATTTCCCTTGACGTTTCAATCACCAGATTAAATCATCAGTACTAAGAATGTGGTAAATATAAAATGTATTATATGTGTAAGTTGAGAACCAGTGATACCTGGCATGTTACAGCTTTCAGTACAGTATTCCTTAAAGATTCATATGGATATCCTCAGTTATTCCTCTGTCTCTTTTTAGTTTTTTAGTTTGTTATCCTTAGGGTTACTCTGTTTGAGTGTTCTCAGTAACTGTAGTTACGGCCTCTGTTTCTTGCCCGTTTGGACAATCAGAGGATGGCGTTCTGTGTCTGGTTCAGAGCCAGACATGCTGGTGAATGAGTATGCATGCACTGTTCTCAGCCACAATGGAAAAGACTTGAATTCTGCTTGTGTATTTCTTCCATGCTAGCTGTGTGGATGTTAGTTCATAACTCCTACTTGGCTGCCAGTTTTCACAAAACACGTGGGAGCTCTGGCCTGTGATGGTTGGTCAACCTTGATTTTGGTGTAATAAGCCCAAAAGTTACCAGAGAGGAATACTGACAGACAAACAGTGTGCTTACAAACCTAATTTTCTCAGAAACCAGGCTAAGAAATATAATTTCAGAATATACAGTTTCGATGCCGCACTCTTTCAGAATAGCCGAGAAAAGTTGTGACATATTAGCACTCAAGACTTGAAGGTTTTTTGTGGTGACTTAGGAAGCCAATACTACCATTTATATTAGCATCTCTTAATTCCAAGCCAAAGCAATCACACCACCAAAACACACCTCCAGAGTAATACTGGAATCACTGTGGTTGAATTTCTCTATTTGTTATGGTGAAAGGTTCTTACCCAATTTTGACACTATTTTCTTTTCATGTTGGCAGTTCAACTCTACATGTTTGGATCATGTTTGTGGCCTATATAATTATTGTGAAAATTACGCAGATTGTCTGTGAGTAGTGTAGTCAAGCTGTGGTGTCATGCTTCAGATTATGCAAGTAATGTGGAGATTCATAATGTTGCCTTGTGAGCAGTGTTCTTTTCCACCTGCTTTTAGAAGGTTCACCATTTGAAGAGGGGAAGAAGCACTCAGCGCTCTTATTAAGGGCACAAAGTTAATTTCTGGGCAATAGAGTAGTGATATGGGATACACATCATAAAGTCACCCCAAGACACCTCTACATGTGTGTTCACCCTAGTAATTCTTACGTCACTGTAGCTTCTGCTGTTACTGTCCTTCTTTAAAGTCAAAGCCTAAGCAGGCATGAAATTCACATGTGTCTTCTAACTAAAGCTCTGGTCTAATTAAGAAGTCCTAGACATAGAAATCCATTGATTTGAGCTTGTCTCTATTGGATGCCTTGATCACATCCCCCTTGAACCTTCCATGGAGATATTTTTAGCAGAGTGATAACTGGGGGTTATCAAACTTGCATTCAGCTGATCTGTTAAATAGAGTTAGAAATTACCTTCAGGTAGTCCTCTGTTTTGGAAGACATACATAATTTTTACTTCCATGTGGTTATATATGCAGTGATTTATCTAATATAGAATCTTGAGGCTAGTTTATAACAGTTATTTCTTAATCTGGACATTTACAACTACTGGTGTATATTTAGGGTTTAGAAATCTGTCTAGCCATCTCATGATCCTGGTTTGGACTTGAATGCTTTCTGAAGTACTACATAGAGTCTGACTCCATCCAGTGAGACGCTGACTTTGAAGCAATAAATCCATTAAATTTTGGTTTTTGGCAATGAGCAAGTAATTCTAGGCTAGTCTTACTCTCTCCCAACTATCTTAGATATTTGGAATTGCTTTTCAAAACCTTTAGATGAAAGTGATCTTTTCTAGCAGTTCTGAGTACTCATTGCAGTTTCCACTTGGAAAAATTACGCTAGAAATGACAACTGTTCTCCAAGCAGGAGGAAATACATTGCTATATTGAATAAAGAAGCCCATATTTCAGTGCGTCAGTTGAGAAAGTACAAAGAAAGCAGCATGGGCAGACTGTGGAGGAAGCATTTGACAGTAACTCAGAGGGGGTGTGTGCATTACTTTTCCTATGAGGAAGGTGGAAGTTCACCCAAGTGGGCAGTGTGCTTTTTTTCATTCATCTTTAGCAAACCCTTCGGGAAACCTGACAGGAGGAGTACCCAGAGGCCTGAGAAGCTGCAGGTGTTTTGCTTTCTGGATGCTCCAGCTAGTGGTGGCATTTCTGCCTGCTTTGGCCAGCAAGGTCCAATAGTTTAAGCCAGAAGAATATGTTTCAAGAATTTTTATACATTCTGTTAGTTGTATTGGGATAGGATTGAGTCCACGTGATTCAGACCTGTTTGCATGTAGCTGAAGATTTCAAAGGCAAGAGTAACACCACATTGGTGTGGCACAAACAGTAACTGAAAAACTGTGTTCCAGCACTTTCTATGCTGGGGTTTGATCTTTATATTAAATAAAGAGATAGCTCATTTATTGTAGTCTGATTTGTTGTGGCCCACCCATCTGTCTGTCTTCTGTATGTTCTTACTTGGCGCTTTTGTGCTGGAACTAGCTAACATTCATGTGACCATAAGGGAAAACAGTTCAGGAAACTGAACTGGCTGAAAATTCACCTTGTTTTGGGTTTTTTATATATTCTTTTTTGCACTATATATTTGTATAAAACTGTTACAGAACTGAACACTGATACTCCACATAGGTGTGTTTATGTTGTTTCTGCCTTTGCCACCCTACTTATGTATGTTTTTATAGTGCAAATATATGAAGCGGTATTAAGTCTGACTGCCTTTTTCCACATATTTTGACATGTATAAAAAATATACTGTAATATAGGGATTCTTTTTGTTAAAAAAGAAAGGAAAAAAGGAAACTTGGCAATTGCTAACTTTTCCTAAGGATCTAAAAATCATTAGATCTTTCAAGCTGACATTCCAGATAATAGAGAGAAATATTTGTAATGAAGTTCCAGAAACATTTTTTCACTTAGATTATTCACTCAAAAGATTATGTACTATTGTTAGTTCTGGCTAATATGTGATCTAGCTGCAGGTGTTTCAAATTTTAAAACTCTGTGTTGCCAAATAGCACCAAAAATTAACGTGGAGAATACTCTGTTGCCATGGTAATTTCTTGGTTAGAAGGCTGCCAAGTAACTATAAAGTGAAACCAATGCTTTTGATGTGCCTTAAAATGAGGAAAAGAAAGAAGATCAGTGAGAACTGAAACATTACTTAGTTCCTTGTCTTTCTTGTAGGTATTGGAGAGACCTTGAATATTCAACTTAAACACATTTCACTTTATTTTTTGGTTTGGGTTTTTTTAAGCTGGATTTCTTGCTTTGACACTTGTTGTGTAATTTAAGCAATTTGTAAAAATTTGTAAAAAAGGCCACTGTGCAGAACACAAGTGATTTTGGTGTGTTTTTAAGGACTTCTTCCCTTTCTACTTTAGCAGCACTGTTTAAACTTGAGGGAGTTCAACAGTAAATCTCTTACTGCAGTAAAATCTAAAAGCTGTTCTATACCTATGGGCATATAAAAATTATTTTTCCTTTTGCTGGGAGCCATTTTGATCTGAATAGATCAGGCTCTCATTTCAGCCTCCCAGGGTTTTCATGGCATGAGGGGAATCTATGAGGACTGAAGTATATACTGTACCTGCAATTTCAGTTTTTTCCTGTCATTCATTCACTAGACCCTGGTATATGGTAACTTGTCAATAGCAGTATGATTGGCTATATTTAAAATAGATTCTTCCTGGGACAGAATTAACAGCCTTGGTTCTTGATGTTTTCTCCCCATTATTTCACTCTCATGTGTGACCATGTCAGATAAATCCTGTCAGCCTGGAGAGTACAGGAAGAAACTGAAATGCAAAAGCAAGCTCAGAACTACCCTCTTTTTTTTTCCAGGCCTCAAGTGATAGAAAAGACATAAGAGACCTTACATTGCACAGTGAATTTGGATGTGTCTAAGTAAAATTACAGAACATTGCTTTAGGAACATCATCTTCAAATTGTAAAAGAAATATTTTTGCACTTGTGTCTGCAAAATTGTCTTGTTGAAGACAATTTTCATACAGGAGAGACTTTACCATGTTGAGGGAGAGGCTGGAGGCCTCTGTTTAATGGGTGTGTGTTTGTTCAACATTATGGGTATTTCACGATGTTATAAACTCTTACAAGTAGGGTTTTTTTCACTAGATGAGGTTAGATGCAGTGTTCTTCCTTGAAGAGAACAGAATGATTTGTCTTTTCTGGTTGCTTGTACAAGAACTAGGACTAGACTGTGTGCTGGCATAAAGCAGAAGTGGATGAAGAAATTCTGGTCTGTCTAGCGCTGGTTGTTTAAGGATTTAATAATTTAAGTGCATTATTGGGTCAGGACCAAAATATTCAGTACCTCATGGACTGAAGCCCAAGAAGAACAGTTGTATGTGCTTCAGACTGCTCCGAGGAAAAGGCCATGTCCATCAGTTTATTGGCTTTCATGCATTTTGGATAGCTGGGGCTCACTGAGTAAGTTAACTTCTGTTAACTTTGAGTTAGAAGCTTTTTAGACGTTCTGGGGCCTTCGGGTATTTTTTTCATATACAGTACTAGCTTTTGTACATGGTAATGTGAAAAAACACTTTTCCTTCACAGTTGTTCTAGTATTTCAGTGTTTTTTGAATAAAACGCATTCAAAGAAATCATAGGCAGAAATATATTAGTGCTTCTCTTAATCGATTGGGGTTTTTTTTGAAGAATGGTTTGGTTTCATTTTTTGGGTTTTTCTGTCAAGTACAGTTGATACTGTAGTTCAGAGTAGACACGTACCTTTCTTGATACATCTACAAATCTTTAGTCACACTTTCCTTTATTTTTTTCTAATTGGCTGAACATTAGCTTAGTTTGGAGTCATGTTGCTTGTACAGACCTCAAAACAAGTTTCAGAAATGGCCAAGTATAACATTTTATTCTAATGTAATGTTCATTTGAGAACTTTGCTGCTGTTGTCTTAAAAATGTGAAGGCAAATATCTTTGACTAGTCATGTGAAACTGAATGTATAATTGTACCTACACTGTCATTTTATCCACATTCCGTGTGGTTTTTTTGCCATCCCTAATATGAGGACTGTTTCATGGTGATACAGACTTTCAGAACCTAAACCAGGTTTTTGATGTTGTTTTATCTGAAAATGCCTTACATTTCTCTTAAAGAAACTTGAAAATTTTCAAACAAGTTTTTTTTGGAACTTAATTATGTGGGAGGCTCTTAAAACAACTGTATTCTCTTGCACATGTGTTTTATCTTGTATTGTGTACAATAACCATGTCCCATTAATTTAAAAGGGATAATGTCTGTGATCAGAAGCCCTTTCTAGACAGTCTAACACTGACTTGGGAACTGATTCAGTCCTTCCAAGACTTTTGTTAGTTGACATTAATTTGTAACTGTGAGTGAAATACCAGTGGCCAAATGGAACTATTTCATTAATAAAACCTAGAGAAGACTTAGCGATCAAAGGTTCAGTTAAGTAATCCTGTGTCAGTTTCCTTCTGGGCACGAGAAGGGCCTGGACATGCTGAGGATTGGGAAGGTCTGATTGGACTACCACAAAAAAACGCAAATCTCTGGGAATAGTTATTAACCCTTTGGAGCCAGGTGTTACCTGGGAGGCACAGTAGATGAAGCCATTTGTTTCTCCCTTTCTCAGCTGTGGATTCTGGGTTAAATACAGTTCTTTTGATGTCTTTAAACACACACTTGTTGTTTGTTATTTGCTAGAAACCACCCTCTTGGTGCCTTTGTACTGTGTCAGTGTTACCCATCCATTCAAGCTGGGGCTGTTTTCATTGCCAGATGAGTACTGGGAGCATTGTGCCAAGTATCACTTTAATGTAGGCTGTGCTGAAGCCAGCAATTGCTCCCTCAGTAGTGTGCACTCCTTGGGAAGGGTGAGTTGCAGGAGAGTTTCTACTTCTTGTCTGTCTTGTCATCTGCTGATCCCCTGCTGTGCTCTTTGTTTGGCATTTTTTGAAGGGGCAGCAGCAGCTACCATCTGACCATGGCTTAAAATGGTTTGCATGCAGCTGGCTGGTACACGTCACACTTTGTGGCAGTGCTTACTGCAGGTGGCAAGCTGTTGGGTTGACGGATGCCTCTCTTCTTTGGAATACCATTAGTTATGGAATTTTTTTGCATTTCATCTTTGTTTAGCATCAGTAGCAATATAAATATGTTATTCTGTGAAGAGTCACAGTGCTGGATGGATGATTTTTGTTTATAACCACAGCTTTTGAAATACACTTATGTGCATTCATGCTAGTATATGTTACTACCTAGGCTTGCTTTTAAAAGTGAGTTCATTTCTTTTATGATTTCTTTTAGTTTTAATAATTGATATGTAATCTATATCTGTTTGTACTTTGGTATTACCTATTATTAATAATTTGCAAAAACAGATGTTTGGTAGCATTAATGAATAGGAATGGCTTAAGTGTCTTTTAAATAGTGTTTCCCAGCAAAATAAAGAAGTGTCTTCAACAAAGGAAAGCATCTCTTGTTCTTTGTTCAGAGAAATCCTTGAAGTGGTTATTTCCACATACAATTGCAGACTTCCTTAATTTCCAGGAACCCGAGATCGTATTGTTAGAAGAAATTGTTTGGGTTGTGTTTTGCTTGTTTATAATTATTCTTTTGTGCTTACTGTGACTGCTGAGTAGATTAAAAATCCTTATTACCTTGTTCTAAAGCTTAGTTAAGTCTGACCTGGACTTAAATTGCGGCCTTTTTATGTTTCAGTGCAAAGACTTCTCCTTTTCTTACTGTCTTTTGTTGAACTATTTATAAAAAATACCTTATTACCTTATTATGACTAAGTATTTGTTATTATTTTTTGAAAGTCATGACTCTTCTTGGAGCGGGTTTTTTGGTTTTGTTTGGTTTTGTTGGTGGTTTTGTTCGTTTTTTTTTTTACTGATGGCAAAGTTGCCTCTCTCACTTTGTAACACAAGAAACCAGGGGCTACCCTGGTGGTCTAAGCCTCATTGTTTCAGGCACACTGTAGATCTGAAGCTAAACCGTTTTTGATTTCTTTCCCAAAGAGCTGACTGCTTTCTTGAGAACGGTATGAGTACTTCCAAGAACACATTTGATGCATACTGTCCCGTGTGAAAGAAGTGACTGGATTACATAAATTGATATTCCTAGTCTGCCAAAGAGCGAATACCTTCCCTCATTCCTGCTGTCATGTCTATACAGCCTTCATTGGCTGGCAGCAGAGGAGGCTGGAGTTTGGCTCTTGTAGACCCTGGAAACATGCTGTGTGTGCGTTAATATTTCTATTAAAAAATACATGACAAAATATTTTTAAGAGAAAGTTAAATATACTTCGTGTTTGCATGCACAGTAACTAATATGTAAAGTATGAGTTACTTAAACTCCAGTATGTTTCTAGCTTGTGAATGTTTCTAGTGGTTATTAAAAAAAAATAGAGAATAAAAAAACCCAAACTCAAAACAACCTCCCCTCCCCAGACTTTCTAAGAAGGCATACCCAGTTTGCATCTGAGATTCCAAACTCACTGAATGTACATAGTATTGCAGAGGTATTCAACCAGAAGCTGCATTATTTTTCTTCCTTTTAGAAGAAGATGTACTATAGGGACCTATGATGATCTCCTTCACTGTCTTGAAAAAAGAAATACCTGCATGCCTTGATGGCAAATGGTAATGTTATGGATTTCTTCCTTAGCACGGTAAAGACTTGAGCAGTGCTGCTGTATAGCAGAAACTTGGCACTTTAGTGTTTCTTGGCATGTGGTTTCTGCTGTTAACTGAAATAGAAATGGTTTTGTAGGTAGACCTGTGTGTAGTTACTTTTACTAGAGTAACTAAGGTAGGTACTGACCTTTGCTGTAACAATTTTTGGAACAGGAGATGACTTTGAGGTCAGTTGTTTCATCCCAGAAACCTTCTTTACCTTTTCATGTCTCATGGTGCAAGTGGCTAATGCTGCTCCCTGTACAGTTCCCCTCCCTTGCTTCTCAGAGGAGCACTGCTCTGTGTGTTCCTTCGCTTCCCTGGCAGAGGTAAGGCTGACAATCAGCATGTGCCCCTCTCTAGAAATTGTTTTGCTCTGATTCAGCCTTCAGTTAAGCCACTGCTGAATACAGTTCAGGGCTTAACAACTTGATTGAGTCAGTAACCTAAGCTACAAACAATCACTTGTGCGAAGTATGTGTTCTACTTTTGGTTTTTTGGGTTTTTTTAGTATTATCTTTATGGTCTCTGCACAGGGTGTATATATACCAGCCAGACTCCCCATCACAGGTGTGAAATACTGCTCTGTGAGCTTTGAAGGTTTTTCTTTTCCCTTTTTTTTTTTGTTCAGTTTAGGTTTATAGTACTGATATTCCTGATGGACCTGATTAGATGGTGCAATCATCATCAATCTATCATTTTTATGTTATCTCTGAGAAATTAGAATAGAAATCTGATGTAAAGAACTTTATTGAGAAAGAGGTGCCAACTTAATTTTGAAACTTATCCCACTGGATCAATTTATGATAAATTTGGCCTTTGTCAGGAAGACTGATTTTTTTTTTGTTTGTTTTAGTATTTCGTGTTATACTAAGTTAAACTATTAAATATAAAATCTTAGTAGACATAGTAAGATATATATGAATAAATAAGGGGAAAGTTGAGTTGTGAAAAGAAGGGTCACCGCTGACTCCCTGTATCTCTGAAATGTTCATCATTGACAAGACAGCACCTTGGCATAAGGTTTTCCATTATGGAATTTAATTGCAAAAGATTGGGAAGATTTCTTTGTTCATCCTGTCTGTCTAAGAATAATGAAAATTCTCTTTCTTTGTTACTGGAGTGAGTAGTAAGACCAAAATATCATTGTCAAATTTTCTTTAAAACTGCCCAGTTTAAATTTAGGAATAGAGTGCTGGGTAGGATGGCAAGTTGAGACAGACTGTGGCAAGTTAGAAATCACTTGGATTTTTATTTTAAAAAAAAATAATTCAAATATATAAAAGAATTTCGTATCTCAAATTCTGTTCCATCATAAATAATGTTTATTTTGAGAGTCTTTCCTTAATACTTCAAAATGTTTCATAATGAAAATGCTTTTATGTATTGTACACCAATTGACTTACTCTACTGCTGCTGTTTCACTGGGACAAAAATAAGCCAAGTGAAGGCAAAAGGTGAGACTTTTCAAATCTCTAGCTCAGTCTAGCTCTAAGAATAATATTAAAGTATGGCTAGTTAGGAATGTCTTGTCTTCTGTTTAGACCTCAGACACATTTTTAGACTGTTGGTTGTTCTTCCTCTGATGTTTATGGAAGCAGTTTGATTTTAATGGAAATCTGAATTCATTTGAAATGGGATTTGGTTAGCAGGGAAATGCGCTCTTTTTTCAAAAATAGTTCTTTGTTGAACTGATTTCTAAAATTTAAGTCAATGTAGTGAATGTATTGTATATGGAACGTAATCAAAGAAAACACTTCATAATGTCTTCCATATTTCTCACAGGTTGTGAAGATGAGAAAAGATGTGAAGAAGGCCAGAGTCCTGACTATTCGCAGACTAACCAGACACATCGGGAAATTGAAATTGAAAAAGTCAGTTTTAAATAATAGTGTTCCTGTTTGTGTTTTTATGTATGAGGCAGTATTTTAATTGTTTTCACAAAAACAGAAAAGTGGTAGAAAAATGAACAACATTTAAAACTTAAGGCACTAAAATACATAAATTCTGTTTGTCTTATTTTTACATCATTTTAGACTAAAAATACTAAAAGGAGTTTCATAAAGCAGAATTGGAATGACTTTTTAAAATGGTATTTAGTGTATTAGAAGATAGTCTGAATCAGCTACAGTACCTTTTACAGCACTTACAAAAGTGTCAGATTTGATTTTTTAGGTTATTCTGCTGTTGAAGTTAAGTTTCACCATGTTTTCTCACTGCAGTTTTCTTCAAGATTGTGTAGCAAAAATACTTTCAGTTTGCATAGATATACAGGTCATACTTGATTTTCAGTAATTGCTATTAATTAATTTTTATGTAAACAGTTTAAACAGCATTTTGTAGATTATACTTTTAAAGATTATTTGCCCGAAATAACTTCCCATGTGTCTTATTTGAGACAGTGTGAGATACATCTGTTACTGTGTTCATAGTGTAAATTGAGCATACTCTTCTCTCACAATTTTAGCAAGTTGTACAAGATAAGAAGCAAACCCAATGAACTTCCATTTTTGAATATTACAGATCTCAAAATGTAATTATATTTGAGACACTGATCATTGTTGATATGAATTTTGGTTTACTATTTTCTAATACAGTAACGTTGTTTTTCACATTGGTCTGCTAAATCCTCTGTGTGTCCTCCACTGTTCAGAACAGCAAAAGCGTTAGGCTATGTTCAGCTCTTTGCTAAAGTATTCATGTGACAATAAGGGATTGTGTTTATGCTCCATCTCCTGATTTTTAAATTTTGCTATTTAATATTGCCAGTGAGCAAATAAAGTAACTAAACTGAGACTTTCTTAATAAAGGTAGACTTCATTTGCAGGGGTTCAGAAGACTTGAAATTAAAGAACCAAAAACGAGTTGAGAGATTAATAGAAGAAATCCATGCCATGAAGGTAATGCCATGTTTAGATATTTAAATATTAGAGGCAATTATTTTAGTAACTAAAAGTTTTGTCTGTTCTCTGCTGCAGCCTTACTGAAACTTTAAGTATTTGCAGAGTAAGCTTGAACATTAGCACAACTAGAAAATTATGAATGCTTGCATTTGTCAAGGCATTAGACAGTTTCAGTCTTAAGCTTTCCAGGCTAAACATGAATGTGCTTTAGCAGTGTGTGGCGTTTAGAAGTTTTTACTCTAACATTAAAACACAGAATTTAAAGTTCTCGTGGCGCTCAGGAGTATGGGGAGGCATTTTGTGCGTCTGACAGTATGGTATCCTTATTGTCTGTTCTCCAAGCTCTAAACATCATGCTATGTGTATTTAGGTCTGTTATAGTCAAATTGTGGCTGCAAGGGAGTGGTAACGCTTGAGTCAGATCTTTTTTGAATTTTCAGCCTGGCCGTCAATTGATAGTTTTTGTATGTTATACGTTATGACATCAAGAAAATGCTTCCAAAATTTTATAACTTCATAATGATTTGTGCTGACCTCTCAATTTTAGTTGATACTACATAAAATTATGTGTGCTGAAAGGAGTTACGAATTCCAGTCACAAGGCTTGAGTACAAGAGCCATGTGTAGGCCGTGAAAAATGTTTTCTCACAATATGGCTGTTTTGACTGTTTACTTGATAACTGTAGTTGATAACCGTGGTGATTAAATCACTCTTGCTATTGTGTGCTATTCTGGGAGGGTCTTTGTTTTTAACATTTCCGTCTTCCTTTCCTCAACCTTGCAGAGATCTATCTTAGTCTTCAAAAAAAGCTAGTAACAGGAAAGGCTTCATTGACCAATTTAGGTGTGCTTTGTGCCGGATTGATCAGGTAGAATCATATGGATTTTTATCTTAATACTTCCAGTAAGAGTCCTCATAAACCAGTAAAAAGGAAAAGAAAACAGGCAGCACTTCTCACACACCATGACAGTAATACTGAGGCACTGTGATTTACTGACTTACCATCAGTCTTAAACTTGGTCTTGTATTTGCTCCTTTTTCTCGCTCTCCTTTTTTTTTTTTTTAATTTTTTTTTTAATGGCAAGTTTGTGTGTCTCAGTTCCTAAGAGAATATCTTGAGTGATCAGGTGTGCTGGAGCACTGAGCTCAGAAGTCCTTGTTTTATGGGGCTTTTAGGAGGGTTTCACTGCAAGATTTGTTCTGCATGCATTTACCAGGAGTCTTTGTTTCGTCCACATTGTGCTTTTCCTTCCAGGATTGGCTCATGCAGACATGTTAGAGCCTGCCTGCACTCAGGACTGTATTGGCCAAGTACATTCAAGTGTTGCTTCAGTTGGCATGAATATGTACAGTGCTTGTAAGTGGTAGCTTTAAGAGTGGTTGTCAAGGGAGGATAGATTTGTAATCTAGAAAGCTGAAGGCAAATTTTACTCGGAAATAGTTTATAGAAAGGGAGGAGTCTTCAAAGTAAGCAGCTGAGAAGGAAAAGCTCTCCCACTTCTTGGGCAGATAGCTGGTAAATGCACTTGGTTGTCTGAAATTTTAAGTGCTGTAAATTGACTTCATTGTTAAAAAAAATGCACCATTATATTAGTATTTCAGTAGGAAAAATGTTGGGTTACTTGGAGATTTTTAGTCTTTAAAAATGCACAAGTTGACATGTACTGGCTGTACAGTGTATTTTTTTCTTAGATGACAGAAAAATTCCTGTTTCTTATGAATCACAACCTAAAAGGCACTTGTTGTTTATGTATTTTTTCAACCACTGTTGATTTCTAGACTAACAGAGATTTTTAGGGATGGAATAGAAATATTCCTCATTCATCATGGAAAAAGTAAGAAAGCTTTCACACCAACTGGTAATGTTCTTTCAGATAAGTGGATGATTTTATATTGGTGAAACCTCACTCCCAGCAACCTTTTGTCCTAAGTTATTGATCATAAGATTTGTAAAAAACACTTTCACAAAACTCAAATTAGGAATTTGAGAATTTTAAGGAAAGATTGGACAGACTAGAAATAGGAAGTGATCTATAGAGTTGCAATTTAGAGCAGGCTTGAATTATTCCAGATTATTTTAGCAGTTTTAATGTCTGGATCTCAAACACATGCCAGAGGAGATTCCAAATCCTTTCAAAATTGGTGGACTGTGTGCAGGACATAGCAATTGTTCCTGTTCTGGTAACACCAAGAAGTGGTCCATGAACTTCTCCTCACATGTTTTATGTAAGAAAAAAATCTCTGACTTCTCTCTTACTGAATGATTAGTCTTGAGGAGCTGCAAACTGCAAAGAGCAGTTCAGTGGCAAAGACAAAAAATCCAACAAAATAATTACATCAGCCAAAATGGTTTGGAGCCAGAAATTGGACGTTACACCAGAATCCAATAGTGTGTGTATTTTCAGGATAAAAGGTTTGTTGAAGTGGTTACTTAAAACTTCTGGAAATTCTTTATTGGTTAGAGGCATGAAGGCTTTCTGTAGGTTGAAGAAAATAGTACAAAATTTTTTTGAGGTTTTACCAGTTGCCAAAGACGTCTCTTTCTAAACATCAGTCCTTTTTCTTCCATCTGTCAAGGACAAACCCAGACCTCCTTTCTCCTTATCATATATCCAGAAGACAAAAAAAAAGCCTTCTGAGGACTGTTGGCAACAAAGTCTTTGGAAGGACTTTATGTATTCTGATGACCTCAGAAGGCATTATTGGGGGATTCCATTTTACAGGGAATTTGTTTCACTCTCAGGGAAGAAAGACTGAAATTCTGGAACCTTGACACAATTGTCTGCTTTACTGAAGTTTTTAATGCAATGGCTTAAGTTTCTCTTATTCAGAAAAAAAATCTAATGGTTTGAAATCCTAATCAGGGAGAATTCTTTGCTTTCTTAAGAATTATGTTCCTCAGTTAAACTGCCTGTAAACCACAAACTTTTTGTACTAGTTCATTTACTTGGGGAATCTGTTTCTTGGTTAACCGTGTTTCAATATGGCTGCTGCTACTTTGTGGAACAAATGTTGTCTTTCATCCAGGCTGCAACCAAAAATACCCGAAGCACACCCAGAGAAACCATCCCAGTTGCCTGATGGTGCAATGCTTAGAGACTGCCTGCAGCTCAGCAGGACTTTTCTGAATGAAACAAATTTGAACAGTCAGTTACAAGATTTTAATTTCTCTTTCTAGTGTGGATTTTTACTAACTACAGTAGATACAATAGATACAGTATAATATACTGTTATACTGTATAATCATACATACAGTATAATAATACAGTAGCTACAATAGGAAAGTCAAAATGCTTGCTGTTTCTGTTGTATCACTTACTCTCAGGGATGCTATTTTTTTGTCCTCAAGTAAATTCTGAACAGACAGTGCTGACATAATATCCCTATAAGTACACTATTTCCTAGGAATGAGACAGTATAAGATGCTTTCACTTTTTAGGTTTAATACTCCTGTCCCTGTCTTTTTTTAATATGCTCTATGTAGCCACACATGCACAGTTCTGCATATATTGAAAATCTATGAAGTGTTGGTGCTGGGCTGTATTGAAAAACCTTTTGTTACTTAAATTTGCAAGTAGTACCTATTGTATTATTGTTAGAATGACATTTAATTTTGTATTCTCTGTATTTGCATTGTTAGAACTGAAGAATAAAAAAAACTTAACTGGCAAATACAATTAAAAGTGTTTCAAGCACAACAATCTGAAGTAAACATTGTGAGAAATGAGAACAGTTAAAAGTTCCAGCTACGTGGATGCAGGATCTGGGTTAATTGTTTGCAGGAGTTCTCAAAGCTATTGGAATAATACATTGGTTTTTGAGTTCTTCAGTTTTCATTTTTCCAAGACTGTATAAAATACTTATTCAACAATTCATGAAAGACGGGAGAAAAGAACAGTATGATCTTTTCTTGTCCTCTGTTATGATACTACTTCTTTGAAATACCAACTGATGTATACTTACAGATATTTCTTTGCTTGTTTGTCAGGCTTGATGATACTATCAAAATGGATTATTATCCATGGTAGAGTACTGCTTATCATATTTAAGAAGCTATTATTTTTTGAAAGTTTCTTTACACAATAATAACAGGTTGACTAGTGATTTCTTAGCAATGTGTAGCTTACCTTGAGTTACTTGAATTTCTTGGCTGAAGTAAGATCTTAATATAATCATTGTTTCTTTACCATGTGTCTAGGAGTACTTCTGCCTTTATCTTACAACAAAAACCTTGGCATTATGGAAGGTGTTGCTATAGCAATATCATGTTTGGAGGATGCCCATTAAGAAAATATGGACAAAAGGCAACTTGCAGTGCTTGAAGGAAAAATGTCTTCCAGTTGTTAGGAATGAGCAGCAGTTGGTTTCAGCCATTTTCAAGTGTCTTGGAAAGATACGTTCTCTATCTTGAAAATTATCACTGGAGAAACAGATTAGTTAATACAATGAGGGTGTTTTAGTAGACTTAAACCACAGTATTTATCACAGAATAATGAATTTAGTACAAGAGATACAGGAAAAAATAATGCTTTGCATTATTTTCTCTCAGTTTCATATTCTAGAAAGATGTTGACAGAAGTAGACTTAAATTTTAAATCCATTATTAAAATTTTGAAAGCCAAATTGGTTTATAAAAGTAGAGATGTTTTCACAGTCTTTGTCCTTGGGACAACAGTCATTCAATTTCCTGAAAGTAATGGTGGTAAGGTTGGGAACAGGGCTGGGTAACTGAGGATTTTTGTAGTAGGTGAGCTTAAGGAGTTTGGTAGGTTTTTTAGTATGGCCTTTTTGCGTGGACTTTTTGTATCCTGAAATACCCGGCTTTTTTTAGCTTTTATAATTTTCTAGCAGTAGTGTTTTCTTTCTTGGTTAATAGTTTCATCTTTTGTAACCTGGGTTTCAGTTAACATCTTGCCGTAAAATTGTCTCAAGTCAGAGTGGGAACTAATGCACCTTTTTGCTTTTTGTTTCTCCTAGCATGTGTTTCCAACAGTCTTGCATATTTTCTTTTAAAATAGATAGCAAACATTAATCTTAATGTTATAGAATCTTTAACCTGTAAAAGTTTTTGTAAGAGTAATGGGAAGTGCTTGAACTTCAGTGTAGTCAGCCTAAGAACAGTCCTTGATGCTTCTCTACAAAAGGCAGAGGCAGGGGTGGTTCAGCTTTCACAGTGGTGTGGGCCAGATGCCACTTGTAGACCATTTCAGGGAAGGAAGAAGGGCTAGAATGCAAAGTTATTCAGCCCTCCTTCAGTGGAGCAGTCCAGATCCTTGCATGTCTGACTTTTTATCCATGCATGATGCATTCCTCTGTAGTAATGCAGGATTCGTGGGGCTTTGAATGGCAGATACATCCACATGTGTATTGGTCAGGCGTACACGTGCGAGGAGTCAGACACTGTTAGGAAACACAAAAGTTTCCTGCTTGTGTTCTCAACAGCACATGGTGCTTTGCCAGTGGCAGTTCATTGCTGTTTTGAACAATGTATGCCTTAGTAAGGAGGATTATTTTTGTTAAACAAACTGAATATTAATTTCATGACTATCTAAAATTATGTCAAGGCTGAAGTAAAAGCTCTCCCAAGTAGGCAATGCAATGTAAAAACCACTTAACGTAATGGAGAAGGTGGTGTGGATAAACAGTGTGTTCCTGAGCCCAAATACAAACAGGAAGTCCACTGAAGGTGGAAGCAAGAGCAGACAGCCTGTGGGGAATGTAGAAGACACTGTGCCTGAATGCACACAGATGATGTTAGTAAATATGAAACTCTGATGGATTTTCAAGCAGTAAGGAATGTGAAGCTCTGCAGGAATAGGGTCTGTAGGTACACTGGCAGCAGAAGTAAGGCTAAAGCAACACTGGAGTCCACAGCTCAGTGTGGAGATACGGAAAACAGTGAGATATTTAATGGGTTTTTTAATTGATGAATAAGAATGAGGAAGGAATGCCTCAACAGAAACCTACATAAACATGTCTCCTCAGTATAGCCTCTTTACTTGAATATTCCTACCTATAGCCTTTTCTGATTCTCAAAATAGTGAGAAGGCAGGTTGGTATACTCACTGGCTGAGTTCTCTTCTTAATCTTCGTAGCATTTCATACTCTTTTCGCTGATACGTTGCTTCCATTCATATTTATGGTAAAATGAGGAACTCCATACTTAATATTATTAACTGTTTTCCCACGGTAGTCTCCTGGTTGCTCCTCTTGCAGGGTCAAAATACGTTGAATGAGCAATCTCAGCATGAGAAAACTGTAGAATATGATACTTACTTTTTTTTCTTTTCTAGATAGTGAGCATAAAAGAATACTGAAAATTGTAAGAAAGAAAGAAAAATTAGTGTGGGATCTTGTACTGTACAGTTTTAAGTTGGAGGAAGGAAATAAGTGACAGCTATTCCTAATGTTTTATTACATTATGATAGCAGAAGTTTGGAGTTTTTTAATATACTGAAATACTGTCCTGGATTACATTAAAAAAATGGACTGCATTTCTTAAATATAAAAGTCAGTAAAAATACCATCAGCTTCATTTTGAAAACTTAATTGTTGACAAGATACTTAAATAGAAGCAGCTATCGTGGTTTTTTCTTATGCATTAGATTCCTAGTTACAAAGTCAAAACAGATCACAAGGGCAGCTTTTTGTTGGATTTGAGACAACTTAAGGAAAATATTAAAGTAGGTTCTAAGTGCAGGTTGTCAGCTGACCTAAAAATATGGCTTGCAGATGAAGCTTTTTCTAATCAAGTCTTGCATAAGTATTTTACTATCTTACTTTTTGTAAGGATGCAGAATAAGCCATTTTCACTTTTTGAAAAAATAGAGCTTACAGATGAGACATCATCTCCTTTCTGAATTCTATGTATTTTCATTGTTTATTTTAATGAAGAGGCAACCTTGGCAATACTATAAAAAAAATTAATGCAAAAAAATATGCCTTTTTGTGAAAATTGACCAGTGGCAGCAAAACAAACACTTATTATTAATCAAAATAATGACAGAAGTGTCAGCTTGTTTCTGCACTCATTTTGAAAATATTTATGCGTATTCAAAATAGTTACTTTTTTTGTTGCTGGCTTCTTTCATCATCCCAACATGCATTTCGCTTTACTGCACCAACCTGGGCCTTTTTCTTAAATTTCTCTGTAATTTATGAGAACCTGAGACAGAAAAGAATGTTTCTGTAAGTACGACATACCTTTCCTTTATATTTTGACCATCCTATGCTGAGGTGTAGTAGTAGTCAAGATAAGATGATCCTTGTGAGATCTCTGAGGCAGTCCTAATTAATTTCTAGCTGTATGCTAGCTGGTTTTTGCACTTAGTTTATTCTGGAGAAGCTAACAATAATATCTGCAGTAAACAGTGAATCTCCTTAGTATGGTGGATCAATATTAAACTATCTAAATATCCTTAATCAACTGTCTTTTTTGTCCTCTTTCTTCTGGAGAAATTTTCCACAGAAATTAGATCTTTTGTTCTTCACAAATAGAAATTCTTCTTTAAAATTGTGGTATAGGTTTTATTCCTATTTCTTCTAATTGAAGGATTTGTAGTGGGAGGGGGAAGAAATTGGAGATTACTGTGGGTGTCTTTATAGTCACTTGGAAATTAATTAATTCAGAATGATGACTGCAGCTGCTACAAATCCTTATTCCAACTGATGCTTTTGTGTGTAAAATCTTATTACCCCCATGGCTGCCTCCTGCTTTAAAAAAAAAAAAAAAAGGTGAAGTCTGTTTGGGAATATAATGCTAATGCAAATAGGACTTCAGTGCTGAACAGACGTATTGGGACTTTTATTAAAAGTGTAGATTTAGTGAACACATGGATGAATAGGATGAGGCAGATTAATGGTACCTATAGGAGATGAAAGTCATACCTTGCAAATCAGTGGGAGTTCGTTGAACGAGTAAATATATAGTAGATATTGTTGATTGGGTCTGTATATTGTTTTAAACTTTTTTTTAGAAAGCCGTTGTCCAGCTGTCACCAACACCTCTAGTGGTTTTATGTGTTTCGATTCGGTGTTTCTTTTTTAAAAGCTGTTCATGAGTATGAATTTTGTTCTTTTAGTCATAGAGTTAAACATAGTACGTGAAAGAGAAGAATAGATGCTTGGCTTTCGTAGTGTTGGAAAGCTAAAAGTGGAGTTCTGTGGAGATCAGTGCTGGAAATTATTCAGAAAAAGAGAATGAATGACAGAGCTTGAGGATTCCAAAATTGTGGGGTAGTGAAGATACTAAAACACTGCAGAACTGACCAACTGGGCAATGAAATGACTGAAGAAATTCAATAGTGATAAATGCTAAGTAGTATGTGTGGTGGTGGTGAGAATTACATTTCCAGTAGTTCGTTTTCACTGGATTGAAACTGGCTTTTACCGATACCACTAGGAGGTGGTTATCACAGTTACCATAGATATCTGTGAAAATGCTAGATTGCTCTTCCTTGTCTTCAGACAGAAGACAGTCTGTTCCTATTAAAATCAATTATTTTACTATATACTGCATAAATCATCTTTGTGTATGTAAAAAACAACCAAATAAGCTAGTAAAAATATAAAGAAGATTGTCAAGAATGATCAGATATGGCACAGCATCTGTATAAGATGTAACAAAATTGGAAGAGGATTCCCCAGGATACGAAGTGAACTACTGTTGTTGGAGTTTTACACAATTCATGTATTTGTCCTGGATAATTATTGTGCCATTTGTGTACCAATATTTTGCTGAGGAGCTTTTAACAGCCACTTTGAAAATCTGCATATACTAAAAGTAAAATTTTTTTGTGTGTGTTTTGTTATGATCTCTTCTGTCCAGATTATACTCCTCACCCTGGGCAAGTCGGTTGACAGGCTTGTCTTGCTGAAGTTTCAAGATCTCTAGGAAAGGACGAAAACTAATTTATTTTTTTTCTCCATGGAGCTTGAAGAAAGGACTGGAGGAGGAGTAGTTTTCCTGGAGACAGTGCATACTGAGAAGAGGAATGGAAACAAGAGCTTCTTTCTTTCTGTATGGTGTCTAATTTTTCTTTCTTCCATGCCCTCTGGAAGCAGACAAATGGGTTGTGCATATGCGGTCTGTGTATTCACGTTCTTCTAGTTCACACTGCATCTCTTCAGGTTCTTCTGTCCTCACTCTTTGTTTCTGTTTCCGTCTCTTATTTCAAATCCGAATGTAGCGGGTGGGGGCTATTACGCGGGTTGCACCCATTTGTCAGGCGCTATCTTGCTGTTGGGGAATGCTGCGAGCATCCAGCACGTCCTTTCCCTGGCTGCCTCGGTGGCGCCGTGCTGGCTCTGGCTCCTGCCGGGTGGGAGAGGCGGGGAGCGGGGGCGCCGCGCCAGGGGTGCCCCGCGCCCTCTCCTGGCAGGTAGCGCCGCTTTCCTGCCGTTCTCACCAAAGCCGCGCTGCTGGCAGCCGCCGGCGCTGCTGGCAGCCGCGCCGAATACCGCGGATAGTAATTCAAAACCCGGGGCGCTTCCAGCCAGCACAGGGCTGCTTGGAAATATGTTAACCCTGAAATCGCATGTGGTTGTTATTTTAATATTAGGAAAGCATTGTGGAACAAATTGTCAGTACAACGAAATTGCAGATTGCATTACAGTGCAAATGAACACTGACATTCAGAACTAAGGGATTTTTGAAGAAAAAAGAATACTCAAATAATGATAATTTGGCACCATGCTTGCTGTACTTCTAAGCTTGTTTTACTTCTTTTTTTTTGTTATTTTTGTATGATTGTAGTTGTAGTTTACTTCCATAATACCTTCTACTTCTGAAATCACCACAAGATTGCGGACTCGCTAATTGTTTTCTGCATGCTATGCTGAAAACAGTGACTGCTCTCTGAATGTGACTACTGAATCAGATGTGAACCTCCAAAATGAAACAATTCATTTAATCTAATTGACAGAACAAAATGCCAAGTTCACAGTGTTCATCTCAGTAGACTGATGTAATTGCTGGCATTTGACTTGCATACCTCTTGAAATATTAAATTAGTTTATAAACGTGGCAGAAAAGAGCAGTCTATACTTGCCAAATAAAGTTTGGGTATTTTACAAGAGCTCAAACAATTAGCTATGTTAAGTGTACTTTTGGGGAGTTGTTTTTTTTCATTTTGTTTTGTTATTAAAGCATGAATAAGTAGTCCTTCCCTCAGCTGCTTGTTCTGCTTTTAGACAAGGTTATGCAGCATAGAAGAACGAGGATATTTAGCTAGAGGAAGGTAACCATTTTTGCAAAATTGTGTTTATAGGAATATGGTGCAGTTTTGTTAGATAAATATTTTAATAACTTTAATTTTCCAGAGAACAATAAACCCAGAAAACTATAAAATTTTGTATTGTGAATCTTATTAGATGAAAACTCACAGGTTGACACTGAATTTCACTTGGATCTAAACTGAGACAGCAATACTGTAGACATTTAGTAATGTTTAAAATTGGTGCCAGCAAAAACCTGACACCAGTGTAGTTTAGAAAAAGAACAATTGCTAGACAAGTTCCTCTTGAAGTACATTCTTACATTCCCAATGATTAACTGTAATTTTGGAGGTTTTTCTTTTTTTTTTTTGGCGGGTTAGGAATAGTTAATTCCCATCAAAATCAATTGTCCTATGTTCGTCTAAAGTGAGGTGGTTCTCAAGCTTCTGAATTTTTTGGGAAGTTGTATTCTGGTAATTTCCTCTAGTGACATCTTTGGTTTTGTTATTTTAAAATATGAATTAAATTTTACCATTGTTTTCTTAATCTGTTTTGTAGCGTTCCTTTCCAAGTTGTTATTAATTCAACAAGGTTGAAAATTAATGATTTCAAGAAAGATTATTTTTTTATTTTGAAAGATCTTTCTTATATTAAAATCAAAGACCAGTTAAAACAACATAAAATTCAATAAAACTTCTGAAAATATAAGGCAATTGATAAAACATGTAGTCATTAAAAATACATTAAATGTCTTTGGAGCATACTTCAGGAAAATTAGAAACTGTAAAACCATTTCTTTTGATGCTTTTCTTCCTCTTTGTAATACAGACCCTAGATAATTCATAAATAAAAAACTCTACAATTACTGTAGAACGCCATAATAATCCTAAGCCCAAGTGATACAGGGGAATGTATTTAAATTATAATTCACTTGCCTTCAGTTAGAGAGACAATGTCTTCATTTCTTCTGGATAAAATCTCTGTTTTCAGTGTATGATGATACTGAACCAAGTCGTCCAGTCAGGTTGCCGGGAAAAGCTTTGTTGGCTATACCAGTGCAACAAACAAAAAAAAAAAAAAATCCATGGATTTTTTTTTATTTTTCTGTGCTTTTGCTTTCCTGTAGTTGTCTGTCCTTTATGACACAGGTGTGTGTAGTAAAACTTGACTTCCACGTAAAGCTAAATCTCTACATACATATATTTTCAAACATTTATCAGACTTGCTGCATTGACTGTAAGCTTAGGAAAGGCTTGACTTCATGAAGTTATTTATTGAAAGAAGATGTTGTTTCTGAATATGTGCAAACTTCTGACATAGTATTTATTCAAGCACTATTAGATTTCTATTTGAAGTCTATTAGTACTTATATCTATTTGATAGTGAGAAACTTCCACAGCATGTGGGGAGCATTACTAGTTGTAAAGACATTCCTAGCCCCATCGTAATGTGATGTGTAATTTTCTTAGAATAAAAAGTACATTAGTAATATGCCAATTTGTCTTGTTTATATTAATTTTGAGTGCACATACGCTTCAACAGGCAGTCTTTACTTTGTCACTATATTACATTATTTTAGATAAAAAGGTCTTCCCAGAAACATTCACTCTACAGTGGTTAGTTACTATCTTTTATGGTCTCTTAATACACAGTAGAGTCCTATGTTTTTTAAAAAGATTTACATGTTAGCACCGCTTAGATTTTGTGTCCATCTGTAATTTAAAAAGCAAGAATTTTATGCCTGTGAGTCACCAAAGAAATCATGAAAATAGCTCCCAAAAATAGACTCCTTTATTTTTTCTATCTGAAAGGTGTAGGCTCTGGCATAAATATGCACAAACATTGAAAATCCTAAATGTTGTCTTGCCAGGAAGAATGGCAAGTCAAACTGAGTGAGGCAGAGAGATCTTTAACCTTAGTGTGAGCAGATCAGTCATACCTCGTCTTTTATTTTCCTAAGGACCTTGTAGATGTTTCTGAATTTTTTGCGTATTAAAAACAAACGGGTTTAATGGCCTTTTATTTAAATTCACCATGAACTGTGTCTGAGTAGGCATAGCAAGGCCCTTCCCTGTGTAGTATGAGTGGATTGTGATAACTGAGCGGAGCTGAAGTTTCCCAACATATCCTCTGCCCTGAGCCCCAAGAGTGGTTCACCCCAGAACTCCAAGAAAGAAGCCCCATTTCAGCTGCATGGGCCAGCAAGTGAGCTGACACTTTCAGGAGGGGTGAGTGGGTGAGTGCAGGCTTTTTCCCAATGACTGTTAAAAAAAACCCAAAACAAACTAACAGGAAAGTTTTTAGCATGGAGATGCATAGATATTTACTTGATTCATGAATGGTAATTATATTCTTAACAATTATGATGACTTGGCAGTCTTCGTAATTTTCTGGACATCAGTCAGCTTGAGACCTATGACAGGGATGGCCCTAACAGCACCATCCTCGACTTCCTGTCAAATCAATCTACCTCTCATGAGACTGTTACTGGCCCCCACTGGATTCTCACCTGTGGGTTGAAAACCTCAGTCCTCAGCAGAAATTTGAAACTCTTGATAAGTCTGTAATGCTTTCACTTCCACAGATGTGTCTGCTGCAAAAGGAGGCAATGGCAGGTCTTTTCAGAATTGCTTTAGAAATGCAATGAATGCAACATCTTAATGATTATCCAATATATTTCTTAGCTCCAAGTGAAATAAATGGAGCAATTGCATCATTTGGGCATTCTCATGTTGTTCAGCCAGGGGGGATAAATTGTTGCTGGGGATTATTTGTCACGGTTCGCAAAGCAGGAAATCATTAAAACAAAAGTGAGTCTTCAGGTGAGAAGTGCTTTACTGCAGAAGGTGCAGTTGCAAAACAAGTAGCAAGTACAGTGTTATGCGTTTACCTATCATCAGGGTACAGTTAGAGAAATTTGGGACAAATCAGTAGGCCTCTCTGGAAGGATTTTATGTAATTTACAGGTGATGGGTAAAGATGAGAGTGACCTGGATTGCCTGGATTCCATTGAGGAAAAAACTAAAGCCAAATGGAAGATGAAATTTCCAGGACTAAGGCCATAGACTCTTTGTCTAGAATTAGACTTCTCGTCTTCTGTGCAACATTACCAAGAGAGATACTGCTTCCCATTTTATTCCTATTTTAAAAACTGTAGTTAAAAAATGAGAGCAAATACAGAAAATACTTAGAGACCTTAAATATCTTTAAACTTTTATTCTGTGGTAAATGAAGTTCAAGCCATCTAATTACCCAGAAGACAGCTTGAGAGGTGTTTTACTAATAGTTCATAGAGACTGCCTAAGCTACTTGAAAGTGCTTAGCTTTGTCAGTGGTAAAATTGCATAGGGATTTTATAGTAAAGCAGGTATGTCAGTGTAACTCTGATTTGTTTAAATAACTTGCTAATAAGCTCAAGCCACACTTAACTAGACAATGTCATATTTTACTTACCACTTCAAATTTTGTGTTACTCTCTTTATTAATTTTATCCAAATTGCTCTCTTGGCAATACTGTTAATCTTGGTTGCACATAGAGTAAAATGAGGACTTGGGGAGACAGAGGTTTGGGGGTTTATTTATTTTATTTTTTTATATAGGCAGAGTGCCATTTACTTTGCTATGGTGGTCCACTAATGTGACTTACATCCCTGGAAATCCTTGTGTGTGTATTTAGGTCTCAGCTACTGACAAAGGATTTGGATTTATAAACTGCTAGGGGAAGAAAATACTCTTTTTCTTCATAATCAGTTTGATATAATCAATTAGAGCACTGCATTTCTTGAAAACATGCCTTTGTAACTGAAATGAATTTGTGCTCTTATAATGGATTCAGTTTCTTTTTGGAAGCTGGATAAGCTTTCAGGTGAGCCATGGCTGATTTGAAGATATCCCATTTTTGTGTACTTTCACAGTGGTAATACTTACCCCTATGTCTAAGACTGCTTTTGTTCTGAATGACTAAAATATTGAATTTCTAAAGACTTAAGGGAACAAATTAGTTATGACAAGAAGACATGCAGGGATTAAATTGTAGGAAATAAAGGCTGAAAAAGTGTTCTGGAAGTTTATTCTCTTACGCCTTTCTCCTCACTAAGCAACCTAGAAAAATGGCAGAAAGTAGAAAAATCAGACTGAATGTTGTAAAAAAATATAAAAAACTTCGTGAGAAAGTAGTCTCAAGCACAGGTTTAGGAGTAAAAATTATGGTTATGTTTTAAAAGCTGAAAGTATATTAATGGGTAGCAAACTATAGCTGAGATTTCAGCTATAGTTTTTTTGGTAAGGGTGTTCTGTTTCTATTTCTATATACCCTGATTCTATTGCTTATTTTTTGTAGAAGTTTCACCATTTTAAGATGAAAGTTGTTTTTTCATATGGAAAGGCTTAAAACTTGCGCAGCTAAGAAAATGTGAAAAAATAATGAAAATTAATGAATTTTTTGATAAACATAAAGAAAATTTACTGGTTAAAACAAAATTGAAATTGTGTCATTTTTAACAGTCTGAGGACTCCTGAATTGTTTCCACAGGCCACTGGCAGACTTTGGTTTTTTTCTGAGTCATCTAAAACTGCCTGAGACAGCATAGCTGGGAATACATTTTGCATGAAAAATCTTGCATTTCTGAGATGTGTTGAAGCCTCATTTGACAGCGAGTTTTTTTGTCTTTTCTGTCTTCCAGAGGCTATTCAACAAATTACATTTCCATGCCTTTTAGGTTCAAACCTCTGTCTCACCCAGTATCACTTTGATAAAGTGTCATCTGAGCAGCCACAGTCAATATAAGCATGAAATCCTTTTTTCACATGCTATTTACGCTTGACATACTTCTCTTCAATGTAGTCTTGTCTTTCTGTCTAAGACACGGTTTATAAAAAAAAATCTCCCAACGTTACTGTTTTAAGTGCTGTAAGTACTGGGGGTGAGCTCACTGCCTTCAGTACTCTGTTCAGATATGAGTGCCTGCCCCACAGCTACCCCTTCCTGTGCCCCAGTGCTCACTTTTCCCAGCCCAGGTCAGTCTTTGCCCACCCATAGTTACTTTTTCCAAAATCTGGCATTTAAGTGTGACTTCGTATGCAATGTTGGCTTCATGCACTATTACTGGTATTTACCTTGGTACCTTGCAAGATGTCCACCTCTGAAGTCTGCCCTGTATTCCACCTTTCCATGGAACTTTTCTGGTTTTTGTGTAACTCTGCCCTGATGATCTGTACAGCCACTCTGCAGCTTCTTGCATTATCTATCACATCCAGCAGTTTTCTTATGTCTAGTAGCTTTTCACATCCCGTTTATTCAGCTTAATCTCAGGCCAAGGTCTGGTCATCTGCCTGCAGCCCTGACAGGATCCAACTGGCTGACAGGTCAATTCTGACGTCCTTCAACTGCCCACTGGAGCAGCTGCCTGGGCGGTGAATGCCTGGAGGAGCATCAGTCCCCACACTGTTGAAAAATTGAGCCAGACTGATCCTACTGCTGCCACTCCTTTGCCACCTTCTTCCAGTGTCATCTTGGCATTCCAGTGGCCATTTGTGGGCTCAGCTGAAACATCAGGACAGACAGCTCCACTGCACCATCATGCTTTGTTTTGGGTACATTAGCCTGCAGAGAGTCTTTACTTGCTCGTGTCCCTGTCTCCTAAAGGGTTTCATAACAGAAGCTGAGGTAGGGGTGCAGTCTGTGAGTAAAAGAAAATGATCTCTTTTGTGGTTGCTTACTGCCCATTATCCATCAGCCTGCCAGCATTTGCCAGCTATAGCACTAATGCCAGTAGTGCTGGCAGTATATATTACCTCTCGTAATTGTCTCTCTCCCACAAGAGAAAATGTGGTCAGTCTGCAGGGCAGAAGGGACTGTTGATCCCAACAGGTTTGTATCATCCCTCAGGAGGCAGTCGGTATGTCAACACCTTACTTTTAAGGTTTTGGCTTGGGGTATTTTTAGACATTTGGGGGTTATTTAAAACAGTTGGCAGGGATGATTTTCAAGGAGAAAGAGTGTGTGCCTTGGTTGGTAGGGGGCCTATGTCTGTATTTCCCTAATCTAGGATTATTGTGGTTTGTATACTTCACACAGTAGCATCTTTTTCTTGTTCCCTCTTAACTTTTGTATTCCTTGCTCACTTGGAATATAACATCTGTTTTGGAAACTTACTGGCGTAGGTTATGACACCAAGCACTGATACGATTTCAGAAAGCAGCTATAATCTGTGAGAGTGTTTGGAAGGCCGTGAGAGTGTTCATTAGGGGTCTCCAGAAGTGGATCTTCTCAGTGCTAAAGGGATAGAAAGGAGAGGGGGAAGAGTTGAAGAAAAACACAGAGAGAAAAAGAAGAGCTGGTGGACAAGGGATAAACAGCGACAGGGACAAAGACAAATGATCTCCAGTTGCTAATAATGGGCCATTAAAAAACTACTCATACTGCTTTGCAGAAGGCCAGCCTTGACTTTGTAACTGATAAGGGGGAACAATAAGAACATGAGGATTTGGGGATGTGGGAGGACCTGTGAACTACACAAAATTTTCTAAACAACACTTAGGGGGCATAATTGGAAGTGAGCATTTGAGAGGCCAATTTCAGCCAGTTCTAGTCAGTAAATTTACCTGACCAAGCACTGCAACTGATTGAGACAGTCTGTTATCTTTTTATCTTTCCTTAACTGTGTGTAATCTCACCCCCTTGTCCCTTGTGTGCAAGTGCTATAAGGAGTAGGTTAGGCCAATGTCTTGGGGTGACTTTATGATGTTGTATCCCCTATCTTTGCTCTATGCCCAGAAATTAATTTTGTGCCTTTTCTGTGCCTTTAAACTGAGCCTGAGAGGGGAGAGAGAAAAAAACTGAACAAACTTTTCAAAACAATTATTCAACGACACAGATACACTGCTCGGTTTCGGGCTGCAGCAGCAAGAGCGGAAGGAGTACCTTTCTTGCTTCTCAGCCGGTTTTTTTTTCTCGGCTCCTTTTCTCTGGAGAGAGAGATGGAGAGTTGAACTTTGTTTTCCTGGGACTTTGGTTTTTCCCTTTTTTCTCTTCTGGACTCCTTCAACAATATCAGAACACCTCGGGAGAATTTTTTCCCCTAGGCCTGGAGGTGGGCCCAGCTCCAAGGAGGNTTAGCATTATTATTCCTTTCCTGTGTGTTTGTTAAATGAATAGTTTTTATCACTTTCACTTTCCTTCGAGGAAAATTTCTTTTTTTCCCAAACCTGGTGGGGGGAGGGTGGTTGTAACCTGCCTTCTATCAAGAACCATCGGTGAAAAGAGCGTAGCGTGTGTCTTCTGCTGGCAGTTGGTTGTACGGTGGGGCTTCTTCTGCATGTGTCACTTGTTCTTGTTCCTCCTTGTCACTGAGACCAAAGTTTTCACATTCAGGCCAGTTTGTGATTATTTCCAAAATCCCAGGGTGATTCAGTGGTCGACCTCGAGTCTCACCAGACACTTTCTGCCAAAGGCTCCAGGACAGCCAGCTACTGGGGTAATGGGGCAAGCAACAGGAGTCAGGCTAGGAGTGTAACAGGAGTCAGGCTAGGAGTGTAGGGGTAGCAACCTGTGCTAGCAGGAGATGTGCCTGCCCATGGTGGGGATAGGAACTAGAGAATCTCTAAGACCCCTCCTAACCATTCTGTGTTTTTACGGTTCTGTAGTCTGGGAAGGGGTGTCAGGTGGGTAGAGGGCTCTTGCTGGTGCCTGTAACATGAGTGTGAGTGTGTGCATCTGCCTGCTAGTGACTTGTTTCCAGCCAGCAAGTAGGAGGCCCACGAGGGGGATGGGCCCCACCCAACCTGGCCTTGGACATTCCCAGGGATGGGGCATCCACAGCTGCTTTGGGCAACCTGTGCCAGTGCCTCACCACCCTCACAGTAAAGAATTTTTTCCTAATATCCATAGTGTCCAAGAGCTATGGACGCAGGCAGAGGGTTATAAGATGGACAGAAAGATATGCTGTGCTGATACTGAGGGATCCGTGAGTGCTCATGTGTTTGTGCATTTTGAGGGGGTGGGAGGTGGCATTGCTGTCAATAGTGAGCTTCAGTCCTGATCAGAAAAGAAGAGGTCTTGGCTGGCTGTACTGATGGTTGTGTGAGTCCTGAGAGTGCTGCGTGCTGCATACCTTTTCTACTGGTTGAACTTGTCAATAAGACAGTGACTGCTACATCTATGGACCTCGGACAGACACCTCCAGGTCTCTGGACACATCGGGCTGGGCTGCAGCATCAGGGCAGAAGGAATCCCTAGACTGGTCTCAGAGATGCTGGAAGGGGCAGCCATTTATAACATCCCTTAGCATAAAGGGTGAAAAAGAGTTCCATGATAGATATTCAATACTAAGGTTTTCTTGGTGAGTCTGAAGTTGTTGAGGTATGTGCATCTCAAAGTTGAGAAAACTCTGCTGGGAAAAAATACCACTATCTCCTTTTTCTATTTTATTGACTGCTGCTGGCCATTAATAGAGACAGAAGAAACATGTATTTATCAGTAACTTGACTCACATGGCTACTTTTACAAAACCAGGGTGCTGTGGAATATTTAAGTCAAAAAATGCTTAGTTTGCCTTAAATCTAAGAGAAGTGAAGGAGATTGTTTATAAATTTGGGGATTTAAGCCTTAACAGAAGGTTCTTAGCCTCATTCTGTATCCGAGGCATTTCAGTGTGGCTTTCATGACTTCACATTCCAAAGTGTAATTCATTCTCCAGTATTATTCATGATTCTGCAATGTCTTGGGAATTCTGCAATATTGTTGTATCAAAATTAAACTTCTGACATTCTCATGGAGGGATCGCTGAAGTTCATCTGCCTCTGCCCTGAACCCTGTTCCTGCATTTAAATCCTAAGGAGACAGGAAATAGGCAGTTTTATTTGGGATGAAGATCATAAGAATTATCTTTTTTTTTTGTTTTTTTCTTTTTTTAATAAACCAACAGCTTGATTTAATGAATAATACTGGGTTTCAGAGCTTCGTTCGTAACCCCCAACCTGCTATGTGACAGTAAGCATGTCACTTAACCAACGTGTCCTACTTTCACCATCTGTGAAACACTTTGAAAAGTCATGGAAAACTGAATCATAGGTCTTTTCCATCTCTGTTAGGTCATCCAACTGTTCATTTGCCAGTAGAAGATTGTTTCCTACATCCACCAGTGTTTTTCCAGTGTGGATTCTGTCCTCTAAGTGTGGTTGGGCTTCCACTAGTACCTTTGGGAGATGATTTTGCGGAGTTCTAGATCTCACTGTCAGGAAGTTCTTCCAGCATTCACAAAAAGAGATTTTTGTTGTTGTTAATTTAACTAAGTTCTGTTACTTTTTTCCCCATTACTAGATAGTTGTTTCCAGTTTTAATACATATGCAATTCATGCAACACCTTAAAGGTATAGATAAATTGCAAGTCTCTGTAAGGTATCTTATCTATAGAATGAAGAAAAACATAAGGTTTTGAGATGCAAGGTATGACCTTCTGTAAGAATGTAAACTACTTGGTTCTTCCTGAAATTATGCCCAAGGAAATGTACAGACTGCTCCAGAGTTAGGACAGAAAAGGGATAGAATATGGAATTTAGCAGTGGTGTTAAAATGAAAGTGTTGGAATACGTGTCAAGGATGGTTAAGCAGGGGAAGAAAGAAATTAACAAATGCAACATAGTTGTTGAACGTGACAGCTATCGGAATAACTAAGTTACTTTGTACAGAGTTCTAACTTTTCAAAACGTGTGGAAATTATTTAGGTCCTGCATAAGAGTAGTTAAACTGCTTTTAAAATAGCCATCTGGGAAACAACTGGTATGTAACATGATTTTATGTTGCACTGCCCTAGGAGGAAAATAATATTCAGTTAATTCAGTTGATGAGGTTAATAGAGCATTTTGTAATACAACCTACATAAAGCATGTGTCTTAAAATAGCGAGAAATCTGTCATGGGGGCATCTTTTGTAAAATATTCAGCTTTTAACAAAATCCACTTGTCCAGGATTTTCATTCCTCTATGTCAGCTGCTAGTGGAAATGCTTAAGTCCAGGAATGCAAACTGTGTGTATAGTCAGTTTAGAAAAGACATATTTTTTTTTCATCTCAGCTTCATTTTCATTGTCTTAAACTTATATGTTCACCTGTGTTGATAAGTTCTGATATAACTTCAGAGTCTTAAGATAAGTTGGGAATTTAAAGACTTGCAAAGTTTATTTGTATAAAACCATATGGACAATTGAAATATTTCTGCAAATAAAACCACCCTACTGCATACTTTGTTGCTGAAAAATCCCTCTTGCCTTCAGCAGTAGTATATACAGTTAGATTAGGTATAAGGTAGTGTTTTGGAAAGATCAGTATAAATGTAGTGTTTACATACACACCCAAAAAGTCTCCATATGACAAACTGGTTTTCTTCCTTTAAGAGATTAGGGAGGTGCCATGGTTAGAATGTTTATTGCGTCGCTGCCACGGCCGCCCGGTGGCCTGGCAGGAGGCAAGGCGGTGTCCTGGTCGGCGACCAAAGGGACACAGTCCTCGTGGCTGGTCGGAGCGCTCTGCTCAGAGGCACACAAAGGAGCAGGCTGCAGCTTGGATGTTGCCTAGCAACGGGACGGTGGCGAAGGAGGTAGAGGGACCTCTCTGGTGCCCACAAATCCAGCTTTATTGATAACAAAAGTAACAATAAGCTTCAAAGCTGAAGGGGAAGCACGAGAAAAGGCGGGGGAGGAACTAGAGAAGCCTTTTTATGGTGCTCTAAAAGAGGGAGGAACTGGGAATGACAGGTGCCAATAGGGAAAGGAACAGGGGAGAACTTTCTGGAACTTATACATAGGCAATTAAACTGATAAATATACATAAACAGATGAACCAATGAGGACTAAAGAACAAGAGAAGGGTCTGGAAAGAGGGGAGGAGATGTGGCAGTGGCAATCACCCAGAAGAGGATGGCCTTAGGTCTGATGGTCATCCTATGAGCTGGCCTCAGAGCTGCCCTCGGGATCGAAGTCAGGAGCAGGAAAATGGATCCATTTAATGACATCCAGCCCTGAGGTGGGCTGGGTCACCGCAACAGTTTATGAGGAAGGTGAACCTTAGAAAGATTTCATGAAGTCTGATCATAAGATGAATAAACTTATCTTTCATTACAGGAGATAAAACCAGATGAAGTTACCAGACTTGCTCTTAGGACAGAAGTTAATTTTGAAACTGTCTGCAGAAAGGTAAGACGTGCTGGTTTTTGTTGTCCTTCCTCTGCTTCTCTGAGTGTGTGAAAAGATGCATATGTGGGTGCAAGTGCATGGATTTCACACAGAGTGTTCTGTTTGTTGTGTTGTATCTTCATTGTAGATCTTCCTTTTCTGAGGGAGTTTATCCACTCAGACATATCTACAGAAAAATTAATATCTGTCTGGTACAAGTGACTTGTCATTAGTCTGGTGTGCTAGTCCCTAGTAATTGGAACAGAATACCAGGAAGCATAGTAGTGATTTCTTAGTATTTATAAATAGATTTGTTTTGTTTATATAGTATATATACATGATTCAATTAGTGTAAATAATCTAAGTAAGGTTTCAACAACAGTTGGAAAAATACTTTTAAATGCAGAGAGAAGTTTCCACATGTAAACAAAACATGACAAACATTAGCTTGAAATAAAGGTGGCATTCTAACACCCCTATGGCTCATTTGTTTCTCTTGAAGCCTGCTGATGGTGCAGTATCAAATATTAACTGTCTAACTGGTGATGGCTGTAACAGATGAAATGAAGACGTAGAAGTGGGGAGACACTTGTTGAAATAAGCAGCTGAGGTTGAGAGCAGTAGCGTTCCAAAGGACGTGCTGCATTAGTGGTGCCAGAAAGCAGTTCTGAATTTAAAAATGTCAATGCATGAAGTTTTATGGTTTTTTTTCACTTTATACTAAATTCCTATGGGTGGCCCACTGAGGAAGGCTGAAACCTGAAATGTTTATAGTACACGGGGTAAGTTTTAATGTAGAATTGGGTCATTTACTCCTGTAATGGCATCATTAGTTTGTAATATAATTCTGCTGTTGCATATTACAGTCATGTGTGATGTAGTTCAGTTATTAGCATTGTGTGCAGCAAGTTTTTCAATGTTTCATGTCAGCAAAATCAAGTTAATAGGAAAATATCATAGGAATTTGGTATTTCTGGAGCAGTGTTTGGGTAGAAGCATCTTAATTGTTTTTCCTTCTCTTAATGATAGAAGGGAGTAAGGAAAAGGTCACAGATACACTGACATGAAGCTAAAAAGCATTCTTTTAAATTTATTTGACCAGGATTTTCCAGTGTGAAGATGAGGTAGTCAGAAACTGGTTACTGTAATGTTAGAAATGGTGCAGATCTGAAGATTTTGAATGTACAAGCACACGTGGAGAGGGATTTACTTTTTGAAGAGGGATGCTCAATTCAAACAGTGACATTTTGTCACTTAACTATAGTAGATTCTCCTGCCAAGATTTCAAACGCATCAGGCTTATGCTCATTCTATAAAGTGTAGGAGCACGAAAATTAAATAATTAATGTTATTTTTTTAAAGGAATTTATAGGTTTACAGTTGGAATTTTATTTTCTAAGAGGGCAGTTTTATTCACAGGAATGCTGAAGGAATATAATTGAACTTCCTGGTTTATTTCACCGCATTATTTTTTACATATTCATACTAACAACTGATGGTGTGCTTCTCATATTTACTTAAAGTCTTAAAATAGGCTTTAATTTAGCTTTAGTCTTGAAAATGTATAATGCAAGCATCTTCATGGAATTTTTTTGGGGCTTCGATCTTTGTTGTTTCCATTACTTTTTGCTGCTGGTGGCATTTTTCAGAGGAATGGAATTCTGTTAATCTCACAGTTTGTAGTGGATGGAACTTATATTTCAAATCAAGCTGATGGATGAATGCTGATGCTTTTTTAAACCCGTAGAAGGTTTTAACCTCCTCACTGCAGAAGAAGAATATGTACAATTAATTGTTACAGTATGTTGACAAGTGGTGGCTGTGCCATCATAACTTCATTAGTTGCTTTTGCTTGACTATAGCATTTCCCCTATAAAGAAAGCATCCCTTCTGTGGTTAAGCAGGAGTTAATTTTCTAGTATTTTATTTCTTATTTTCCCAAAGTTAGTTATTAAACATACAATAAAAAAAAATTTGATTTTCTATCCCTAGCAATATTCTGTAGTCTCATGAAATACAGACCACACTGTTTACCTTTTCATTAACTTGAGTTTCAAAATATTTGAAGGAAAACATCCTGTGGCTGTTTTTGTTTTCAGAATAGGTTTGTTTTCACTGACAAAAGGCAATCTGCTTTTAATTCACTGTGGAATGCTGAATATTAGTTTTGCATAGTGGTCATGTAGTCAAGATACTTGTTTAATTGCTTCTACTCACTGAGATTTTATGTTTCATTATTGTTTCCCCAATATTTTTCAGAATAAGTTAAGCATACTTTTCTATTTAAAAAGAGTTTGCATGTATTTCAGTTAAGTACAACAAAATTGTGCTAAGTGGCTATTTACTGTGAGTTCCTCTGATTTAGCTCTAAATAACTCTGTATTGATAATAAGCAGATCAGATTTATGTAGTTGCACGGGGAGTTGGCAAGAGTCACCAGCCCTGTGACACAAGACTTTTTATAAAGTATTACAAGAAGCAGCAGGTGAACAGTTCTCTGTGCACATCTGCTGAAATATTTTTAATGCATTTGAATATTGCTGCACCTGGCACCATTGTTACCAACAGGTGATAAATTGTATTGTAAAAATTGTAGTAAATGTTACCATGCAACTTTCACCAGGCTTTATATTGTTGATTGTATTTACAGCTGTTCAAAAACAGAAGCTGTATTTTCTAGGTTTTCTTCAAGTCCTTTCTATACCAAGTTGTGCATTGTCTGCCATGAATATATTTGACAGACATTAGTAAAATTAGAAAAACATGTCATAGAGCTCATATTTTAAACTCATATTTGCAGCTGTGATGGCATTTTGAAGTGTTGCACACAGCATATATTCCTGAACTGTTATGGGAAGCTTGGTTCATCAGTGTTGTGCTCCGCTGAGCTGAAGTTACAAATTGGAACCTAATCCTAATAATGCTGTTCATCACAAGCAGAAAACGGAATTGAGAACTGACAAAGTCTTAACTGTTTTCTTCAACTTGTTGCTAACATAGATATAAGGAAATTCAGATAGGTGAAGAGAGGTAGGATAGATAAGTTAATATGTACTAATTTTTTTCCAGTATTAGAAAATCGTGTATAATCTGGGCTGTTTCCTCTGGAAAAAAGGATGTTGGTCCACCTGCAAACACGTTTCTTCTTCATTACCACAGTTAGTTTTGTTGCCTTTGCTAACTGATATTGACTAACTTATTGTAGCATCTCATTTAGCTTTTCTTCCAGGAAGTCTTTGGTGTATAGCACGTGAGAAAAAAGTCCCTGTGTTTTAAACACTTGAGAATGACAGAGCTCCAGCATAATGGAACTCTGCTACAAGCGGCGATATGTCATCTTGCCTTAAGTCAAAATACTTCTGATTTTTTCTAATGAATAAAGGCTATGTGTTTCAAAATTCAGCAACTGTCTGATTTGGAGGAGCAGGGTTGAAATGGAAATTAACTATTGTATTTTACTTTGAGTGAAGAATAGAGTACCAATAGACATTATTATCAGAGATTGAATGGAGCACATGGTTCTGACTTGCAGAAGTACCAACAAGCATTCATAGATGATAAATACTACCTATATATTTGCTTCCAGATGCAAACCTCACATAACCTTAGGAGTATAGTATTCCCTTCTTTTACACTGATCTTTAATCTGTGGTCCTTGAGAAGAATGCTACCTTTTCCTGTTAAGTGTTGTATTTCCATCCGTTGCTCAATCCTGTTGTGTTTGAATTATAGAGATGCTTGTCTGCAAAGAGGATTCTGCACAGCAAATTTTGAGTATATTATGATCCTCAGAGTTTTTGGGGCCATGCTACATCCCTCTGAAAAGCTTTCCACAGTTTCTAAGTGTGTTGAGAAATTTTTTGTAGGCCAGAAATGTAAGTCATTAGTAGCTCTTAGAAGCATTTCCCCCGCTCCCCCCCAGTTTAAGGTCTGGTGAGCTTATTTTGGATTGCTTCATGCACAGGAACCAACTTTGTCTTGTTTGGAATTTAAAAGGAATTCAAAGACTTTAGAAATAGGTTCTCAGGCGGCTCATGCACAGCCATAGGGAGACATGCCAGGATTTGACTGAGCAACCGGGTACACAGTATGCGTTTGATCATTTAAAATCTAAGCTGCCTTATGAGGGCAACTCGACTTAACATGATTTTGGAGGGTTTACATTAGTGCTGTGTGGCTTCTGGTTCAGATATTTTTAACAGATGCCCAAAGACTGATACATTATAGTTAGAATTTCTGGGGTGAGTGAATTTAATATCTATGACGCTTTACCTATATGACTTAAATGGACTTGGGATAGGGGAACCAACCAAAATACTAACAGTAATATGAAAGGGTTTTCTGTGATTTATCAAACAAGGCTTTGACTGATGCACATGTGAGAAGATCCTGTTTCCCAGGCTTCTTGAATTCACTGGATCTCTGCTGTGGGACTAAGGAAGTCGTTGTGCAAAAAGGGCATGACAAAAAGGTAGAAAGGTGTTTCTGCCCAGGACAGACAGGAAGAAGGACGAAGTTACAGGGCTAAATATATACTGGCTTTATTTCTTTCAAAAGCATGTTTCAATCACATGATCAAAATAGCATTTCTCAGATTCATGTCCTTTTTAAATTATGCAGGTGATGGCCTTAGATTAGTCTATGAATTCACAGCCTCTCTCATCAGTAAGCAAAAAATGAGCAAGGGTGGAGAAGTCACAATGCTAGTTTTGGTTTTGTTCTTCTTTTTAGATTATATTGAAAATGTTTTTCACACCAACAATATGTGAAAGGCAGTTTATGAAAGGCTGTTAGCTTTGAGGCTTTAATTAACAGTGAGTAATTAATTGGAGCAGCAGTTTTCCCGGAGTAACTCACTAGATGGATACAAGGCAGTGTTCTTGCTGAAGGAATGCACATTATTCTACTGAATACACTTACTTGTTAGGGAAATTTTGAACTTAGTACTCCTAGTACTTTTGAACTGCGTGGCAGGAAAAGAAAGATGTAATTTCTGAGTCAAGTAGAATTTTTGAATAAACACATCTGCATCTACAGAGGAGCAGTCATATCTGTATTTCCTAATTTTGAAAAATACAAAGGTTTCTCTTTTATCTGACAATCCTAAATCTACACTTGTGGTCTTTGCCTTCATTTATTTTGAAAATGTACTTTCTAGTGGAAAATACCTAAAAAACCCCTCTGTATGCACTGTAGATTTAATCTGAGGAAATGCACTAAATCATAAAAAGGGCCCCTAAAAGGGGTCTTTTGCATTTTAATTGAAGACTTGCTGTTAGCTTCAAAGGCTTTGGATCAGACACAAAACAGTTGCCGTCTTTTGTTTGGGGTTTAGAGGATTTTTCCACAACCTCCTCCCTTCTGCTTCTCCCAGCCCTCCTGAAGAATTCTACTCACAACACAAACATATGAATTAGGATAGATGTTATTACTGATGTAAAACTTCTGTTTCTGTTGTTAGTGCCTTTAATAGTAGATTATTACGTACATGGATTTTTCAAATTGCTTATGGAAATATTTTGTTTGCAATACATAAACCATAGGGACAGGACTACTGCATGAATCAATTTTTTTTGTGATACTCATGTGATAGTCCATAAGCTTTGTATAATACCCTTATCATTAATACTTTGCAATTTTGTGGTTTTATTTTGGCTGTGTGGGGGCAGATGGCTGGTGTTTTTGAGGAATCCATGAAAAACTTCATTCTCCTTTTTATCTGAATACTGGTTGTTACACTCTGATGATTTGATAGCCTACCTGGATTTCATGGACAATCTCCATCTCACTCCCCTCCCCCTTCTCTGTAAGTGTTAATTATTTGAAACATTGTTATCTTACTTCCTCTTGCTCCAGAAGGAATGGATTGCCTTACTAGGTACATGGATGTTTCTATTCTCCAACAACGTGTTTATGCTGAAAATAATAATATTCCATTTATTTTGCCACGTGTTAAAATGTTACCTTCCCCTCTTATTTCAGTATGAAACAATAGATAAGCATTTGCATATTAGATGCTAGATAGACTTTTCTGTCTGTAAGAGATGCATCTGTCACTATGTTATATTTTTTGGAAATTAATTGCATTAATTTAATTCTACAGTTTCCTGCATCACAGACTAAAATAACTGTCTTGGTGCTGGGTATCAGTGTTACAGAGTTGAATTTGTTTTGTCCTGCGTATTTTGACTCCGTTTGAATGGAAGTTACACTAAATGTATGAAGCCACTGTTTTCCTGAGAATTTTCCATGTCAAACACCAGATGTTAGTGTTAAACAGGAATGTCTGTGGTCTTCCTAAGACTACTGATGAAGTGAAGAATTTTGCATTAATTGCTGAATATCACATTCAGGTGTAAATACTTTCTCTGTGTGACTCATTGTTCTTTGTTTTCTTTTCCTGAAAGTTCCTCATCTTCCAGATTTGATTCCAAATGTCCAGGCTGTTTAGCATGGCTTTTATATATATCAGGCTATATTTTAGAACCTAGAATCCATTACTATGGCTGCAGCAGAAGTTTTATGTCTGTCTGTCTGCTAGCCCAGCCAGTATCAGTCCCTCCCCAGGCTTCCAGTGGGAGAGTACAGGGCTGTCGTAGGTTCTGTCCATCTCACTCCCACCTTCGGTTAGCCACTCCTTCCCTCCACCACACTCTTTCCTTACTGTCCCTGGAACAATTTGTAGATCTCTTCAGTTGCCCCTTCATATTCAGACTAGGCTGCCATACACACTCCACTGTAGTGCCACTGTTTGAGAGCGAGGAGGTAGACTAGACCAAGGTTAGCATCATCTTCAACATCAGAGTAGCAATTGCAATGAGCTCAGTTTAACTACAGCTTTGATTTTATTAACTCTGGAAAGAGTCTTCTTTTAAGTTCAGTATCAAAATAAACTACTAGTAACTTTGGCAGTGCTTCACAGAGATATTGTTTATCTCTGACACAAAAGAACTGTCTCCTTTCAAATTTTAAATTGCTAGTCCAAGAATCTTTCTACCACTCATTTGCATTCCTGTGAGGCTGTATTTCTTAATTTTGTTGCCTGGCTGAACTGTTTAAGTTTGCTAAAGTACAAGGGCTAGACAAGGCTCAGACTCGGAAGTGGTGTGATTGCCTTTGATTTGAATACACTCATTTCACTTATTTGATGTGCCAGACCAGAATGTGGGCAAGCATATTATTGTTAGTAAAGCTCAGAGGAAGTTGATTCACATTTTTGTGAGTGATATTTGGCTTGGATCCCCAGGTAATTCAAACACAATGAATATGCTTCTGAGGGTATAATGGATGAAAAGCTGGGTGTGAAGAGCAGTACTTTTAGAGTCAGATATGCCTGTGGTAGTGATGTCGTGATGCATGGTGCTCTACATGCACATGGTGGTGCTCCTTCAGTCCCAGAAAGCTTTATGTCACAGCACTCACAAAAGACAAGCAACTCACAACTTCCATTCCGATTTTAAATCAGTATTTGAGTGATGTGTGATCAGTATCTTACTGGATATGAGCTGTCATTGGAATAATAGAGGAAAATAATAGAAGTAGTTTCTATGCTTTCCTTGAAGAAAATACAGGAAAAGTGGCATAACAGGAGGTTCTCAGGGCATTGTGGTTGATTTGGCAACTTTTTGGTTTGGTTTGGTTTTGTTGTTTTGTTGGGTTTTTTTTAAATAAAGAAAGGCCAGGTTGCTGACGTCCACAATCTCCTTCTCCAGGATATTGTCCAGACTCTCATACAAAGCCTATGAGGCAGAATATCAATGCCTGGACGAGTGTATGGTATAAAAATTAAACACGTACGTATTTGTAGTACATTTGGGGAAAAGCTGGACATGAAGGATGACCTGCAGCATAATCAAAATTGCACCAGACTCTCAGCACTGAAAATTTTAAAGGACATAAAGGAATATTTAAAAGCACAGGGAAGGTTATATGCATGGAGGAATATCAAATTAACAATGACATGACATACAGGGAGCATGGGGCTACTTTTCAGGATGTCTCTTATAGGCCAAGGACAGAACAGCTTGATCCAATAAGTAATGAAGGTAAATCAGACTGTCTGCAGTGACGACTGACACCGCCAATACTAAGCCATGGGGAAAGAGTGTAAATTATGAATGCTTCCATATTAACCCTTGCATCAAAAACAATAATGGAGGGAAACTAGAATTCCTGACATGCATCATCATCACAGATAATACAGACGCCCTCCTTCCACCAGGTCTTCAAGATACTTAATGCAATTTACCGTCTTTACAGAGATAATGGGGTGTGATATACATGCATGAGAGCGGTACTTTTCTGTGAAACACTGTAGTTTAACAGCTCAAAGGTATTACTGGAAAAGAAAAGCTCTCAGAAGTGTTTTGAGTGGAAGTTCCAACTGTCACAAAACTTTGATATCAGTAATGTACTACAGGCCCCAATGAGAATGGTAATGGTGAACAGAAAATGTTCAGTGAGACTAGAGAAGCTAGACATTTAGGACAGATAATAGGAGTCAGTGTTTTCAGTTATTCTTAATTATTTTGGGTACTAAAGACAGAATCTTTATCTTTTATGTATCCATAGGGAAAGTAATCAGTTTGTAAAGTTGATCCACATGAAGGGGCAGGGAGATGGATATACCTCAACCAAATGACAAAGCAAAATGTTTCCTCTGTCTTGTCATCTGTCTAAATCCTCTGAGAATTGATACTCATTGAGCAATTTCAACCAAGATTCCTGTAGCTGGTTTTAAGAGTATTAACTTCCAGCAGGAAGGGTTTTTTGTGTGTGTGTATGTGAGAAATAAAGAACAGTGTACCCTGGAGGGAAAAATGGTCATAGTTTATTACCTCTTGATCTTGTTTTGAGAAGCACAATAGAGTTGGCGCTCTATGATAGTGCACTCCTATCTAGAAGAAAAGTGCAAGAAGAGAGAACATAAGGTAGAATTTACATGAATTTAAACATTCTTTTGGTTGCTTGCTTAGAGAACTTTAAATGTTAAGACGTCTTTAATGTTATATAAACAAGTGTGATTACTTATGTTAAAGACTAACAGTTCCTTGTGCATTATTAACTGGAAAAGCTCTTTCTCTATATTTGCCTTGTAGTGTGACTCAGAATTGCATTGCAAAATCAGAAAAAAAATCTGACATTCCTGATATTTCTAAAAATGAAAAACAGCTGCTGCTGTCTTATTCTCCTTTTATTTTTACAAATGAAACCCTATCAGTTTTTCATTATATATCATGTAAAAATAAAGTACAGTATCATTCTGATTTCTTCCCATTTCTCCTGTCCAGAAAAGTTTTTAAAGTGCCCAACTCAGTACAAAAAAATTGGTATTTATAAAAATGTAAAAAAAAAAAGTTACGGAATTAAGTGGGCTCTTTCAGCTTATTACGAAGCCCATCAGTTTGTTGTTAAGACTGGAGAACTAGAAGAAAAGTGCTAGAGCTGCCATTGCTTGAACTTTTAAAAATTTAACTGTAAAGAGAGAAAAATTAGACATTCCTGAATTATTGGAATCCTGTTTTTAAAAAATTCTCATCTATTGGGACACCAATGAATATAGCTGCTATGACCATGCACATGAAAAGGTTATAGCTTGGTAAAATGAGAGCATAAGTTTACAGCACATTGCATATCTCTGGCAGTATTGGTAGGTAAGACAAGGTATGGGAAACTAGAGGTAACTGGTGACTTAGTGGATGTATAACAACATCAAATTTCAAGTGGTGATGATCTAGTTTTTCTTGGGTTTGGAAGTCAAATAACTGCCAAATGATTGGAGTGGTTCAGTGGTTACACATTAGGAAAACTCTGCATGCCAGAGTTAAGTAATAATAATGTAATAACCTAGAAGATGCCTGAGAGCCTCTAAGCATAAGGTTCTATGTGCCATATAGTGAAATACCTGCTATAAAATCTGAACACCCAGGATTTCCATCTATTTTACATCCATTCTCTGCTGATGTGCTCAAGTAATACCAGGGCTTACATATGTATCTGACGTGTGTTTATCATTAGAGTAGATCTCGAATGCATTAAGTCAATAGACTTAATGACGGAAAATCTACGTTTTGGTGCCAAAGAACTGGCATGTTGATCTCTGATGTTTTAATAGCTTTTCAGTGAACTGAATTTGTATTTCCATTGTCTTTTTCAGAAAAAGTCTGAAAGACATATATATATTAAAAACAAATCTGTTTTCAATCATGCGCACAAATTACAATGTGGTATGCCAAGAAATGCTGTGTTGTTTTGAGCAGTATATTATAACACGGCCTAACCCTCGTTAGTGTGTGCAGTGCTAGTGAAGTCTTTTAAGTCATCTGTGCCTCCAAACCCCTGGCTCTCATATTTAATGCCTTCAACAGTACTTTGAACAGAAATACGTCTCTCCTGAGAGTTCTGTCTGAAGACATTAACCTGACAATATTTTAGTTATATATAGGTGTACTCCCTCATGGTAATGCTTGTAAAATATAAAGGTCTGAGCAAGACAGGGTTTGTCCACAGGGATAATGGTTTTTTTCCTTTATATTGTAAGTTATCTGAAATATACCTGATTAAATTGGTGCTTGTTTCTCAAACATTAGCTAGTTTTGAAGCATTACATCTGTTTTAAATTTGAGGAACTCAACTTCGTCTACTTTCTCTGCTATAAACCTAAGTTAATATGTGCTTATACTTACCATGTAGTATCAGGCTGCATCTGACAAGTTATAGTTTGAGGTTTAAGCATCTGTTTTAAAGTGAAATATTGTAAGGATTTTTCAAGATTACATTCCTGGTAGTTGGGTACAGAGTTTTGTAGCATATTGATGTCATAGGGAGAGTGGTGGATATCTCAGTTCTGAAACTTCTTAGGTTCATCCAAGACAGAATATTTTAAACTTTTTTGCCCATTATAATGGTTTTAATAATACAGAGCTCATTCCTGTATCACACCAGTTTAGTTGCTACCATGAGCTCCACTCAGTCTTTGGACAAGCCCATGGTGTACAGCTGAATCATGGGAGTTCAGATGAATTCAGGTTAAAGTGAAGTTGGAGAACTCTATTCACTGCTTGGTTTACAGCACTGCCTAAGTGTTGTTGGTCTCCTTTGTGTTTCTGCTCTCCTTTCCATAACAAATAAGTATAAATAATAAATTTTTAATTTTTTTTTAAGAAATGGTTCTTTCAGATTTCATTTTGGTATTACCCAGCTTAACTCTATCCAGAGTTAATAAACAACTGCCTGTTTTAATTTTCAGACCCTCATTCTAGTGGCCAGTTACAAGAAATGATCTCTCAACTTCACTTTTTTGTACAAGCCAATTGTGGTTTCAGATCCGATATATAGTTGGTGTCAAACTAATTTGTCTATGGTGTTTCCTCCAAATTTCATTATCTTCTCTTAAGACTGCATTAATTTTGTGGCAAAGAACTTTCTCTTTCTCACAGCTGCTGCCTGTTATCCAAGAAGTATTTTGTTTCTATTCCCCCTGAAGTACATGTTTTGTTTCAGGGTTTCTATTTCATCTTACTTTGCTTTCCAGTATAATTTCCCAATATGATTGTCTGTTGCCTTTTTTGGGTTGGAATGTTTGCCTGGTTTTCTTATGTGCAGTTTGAGTGGGTTTTCTTAGTGCCATCTGTTTTACTATGCTCTCCCCCAAAATTTTTTATGCAGTTTGGCAGGATGCATATATTTTATAGCGATACTGTGTCTCAACTGTTCAAATGTCAAAATACATGAAAGGCATATATTTTATAGAAAGCTATATATTAAAAAAAAAGCAGAAAATATGTAGCCTTTATACTGCTATATTTTATATGTTTGATTTCACATTTGTGTAAGTCAGAACTGCATGTATTTTATCCTGGTCAGTTGTCCTGGATGTACAACTTAAATTATGTAATATTTTTTATTGCTGATATTTCTAAATAATTTTTTTTAGAGTCTAACTTAGGAAGCACTCACTTCACAAGTGTTTTCCACTTGGAATTTGTCCACATTTGTCTATAGCATAAAGTAATGTTCAACATGCCTTAGGTTTTCTTAAAGGCCAGCGCTGGTTTCAGTGTTGGTATGAATTAGACCATCACAACTGGGGGAGGAGTCATCACAGTGCTCACTTTATGTCCTCTTTCATAACCTTAAGAAGTTGTTTGGTTTTTTTTTAGTGTGTGCATTGTTTGTGTGGGATGCCAAATTGAGAGGATTATAGACACATAGCCTTACTAGCCTTGGAAAAACTGAAGACGTGTTCGAAGCATTCTCATTTTCTCACAATCTTGCTGTTTCCACTTATACCTAGAGTTGATCCTATTCTCCATAAGGAAATAATTAAGAATCCATGCCTACTTTAATTTTGAGTTTTTTCTTTTGACATTTCTTTATTGAAACAATCATAACAATTGGTTTTTTTGCATAAAGAGAAGAAGGAAAGAATTGTAGAAGATGAAGTACATAATTTGTACTTGGGCAGGTCTGGGGTTTATGCCCGGCTCTGCTCTAGATCACTCTGGTAGTTTGAGATGAAACACTCCATTTTTCTTTGACCATTTTCGAATCTGAAAAATAAGCATTTACTTCACACTTCTTTGCTTGGCTAAATTAAGTGTGACAAGTTAGTCCAAAGAAACTCTATTTATACTCATTAAATATGGTCGTCTCACACTTGCAGAGTGCTAGGCTTTTTAAAGAGCCTGTAAACTTCTTAAAATGCTTGGATAGTAGGTACTTTTCATCATGCATGTAGTTAAGAACAGCAAATAATCTATTTTTGTTTGAATCTATGACCTATTTTGGAACTCTTATTTTAAAAGAAGAGGAGGAATGATAGAAGCATGTTTATACATCAGACTTCTTTTTGATAAAAGACAAGCCAAAAGACAAGACAAAGTTAATGTGGAAATGAACATGAATCTAAGTGAACAAATCTACTTGTTGGTCCAGACATTCAAATAAAATTAGAGCACTGTAAGTACCTTGATGATGTTTAGAAGAATTGCATGCTCTTCCCTGATGCTGGATTCAAGGGTCTGTGGTAGGCAGTGATGAGTTGAGTCAGTGCTGCTGCCAGCAAAGCAAGCTCAGCTAGACTTCTGCCTTCTACTAGGTGCAGTTCTACGTATGCGCAAAAAGATTGCCCGTGTTGCCATGTACGCCATGTTGCCGTGGGTCTTCAGTTTCATAATGTTCTTCATAATGTTTGTGTGTTGGGTTTGCATGGCAAGATTTTGGCAGAGGGGTTGGCTATCGGGGTAGCTTCCCCTGTGCCTGATGGAGCCAATGCCAGCTGGCTCCAGGATGGACCCACCACTGGCCAAGCCCATCAGCAATGGTGGGAGCACTTCTGAGATAACAGAGTTGAAAAGGAATGGGGGAGAATGCACAGGAGCAATTGCAGCCAGGGAAGAGAGGAGTGAGAATATGTGGGAGAAAGAGCCATGAAGAAAGAGTGGAGGAGGTGCTTCAGGCACTGGAGCTGAGGAGGGAGCAGCAGAGACAATGTGTGGTCAGCTGACCCACAGCCCCCCATTCCCTATCTCCCTGTGCCTCTGGGGTGGAGGAGGTAGAGAAAATGACAAGTGAAGTTGAACCTGGGAAGGAGGGAGGGGTGGAGGGAAGGTGTTTCAAGATTTAGTTTTTAGTTCTCATTACCCTATTCTTACTTGATTGACTCAATAAATTGAGTCTGTTTTGCCCACTGTGGTCATTAATTAGTGATCTCTCCCTGTCCTTATCTCAACCCGTGAATCTTTTATTGTATTTTCTCTCCCTTGTTCTGCTGAGGAGGTGAGTGATAAAGCAGCTTCACTGGGCACCTGGCATCCAGCCAAGGTTGACCCACCACAGCTTTCAAGATGAATAAAGTCAATATCCAAATACTTTCATAGCTGAATTACCATGATAAAAGAAAACAATGTAAATTAATATAAACTGTGGCAAGCATTGTAAAGAATAATGAACAAGTTTACTTTGTGTATCTTGATGTTTTGTGTGAAATTGTTCAGTTTTAATTCTGTAGTTGAATCATAGAACATTTTCTTGATGACTTTTTGCAAAGGCTTTAGATCTGTTAAGACTTTTTTTAGCTTCAAATGGAAATTTTTCATCAGCCTATTTTAAAAATTGTGTATCATCCAATTAAAAAAAACTTCTACTGAAACTTGGACAATTTCCTGAGATCCATAAAGAAATGATTTCTGTAAGAACTTCTCACCTGTCATGCTATTAAGCCTTTATAACTGCTACTTCATAACACCTGTACAATCATTTTGGTGTTATGTTGAAAATTGTTAAAGCTTGAGTGAAAACCAAGTAGTAGTTTATTATAAAAATGACAGGTTTTGGCAGATGATGAGTAAATAATTTGTCATCATTGGTCATCATTAATGTGAGACAGCTGCCAACCCCTTGCTGTCAGGAGCTGAGACAGCAATGCTGCCATTAACAGTTACATCCCTTACCAAAATCTTCACCGTGTCTGAAGGCCACAAATCACATGCTGTATGTCTTACAGACATAAAGCAAGAGGGAGAACTAGCTGCATTTCACAGTCAGAAAGTAACTTCTCTCAAGTCTTGTTCCAAAGTAGTATGAGGTCATGGTGTGGACTTGGGTGGCAGCCATTATTTGGTGCCTTCAACCACCCTGTGACTTCACATTAATCACATCTGTTGTTATGAAGGACAGCTGTAACTAGTTAGAGTTTTGTAAAGAATGTGTGGATTAACAGGTTTTCTAGTTGTTTGTTTGTTTTTTGCTGCTTTTTAATAGAGAGCTCTTCTCCCAAGCTGCTGTGAAGGGTATTGCAATGATGTCTTGTTTTGGCCCTGAATTGGGTGTTATTTTTTAATGCTTACTCTGGTTAGTATTGTCTGTGCTTTTTTTTTTTTTTT
>VZTI01000214.1:1001865-1026687 GCA_013397865.1 Struthidea cinerea
TTTTTTTTAAATCAGGGTCTTGTTAACATTTGACATTAGACTGCACTTCTAGATAGTTTAGAAACTATTATGACATTCTCCAAGGCTGGTTTCTGTGACATGGTTTTTGACGTGTACTGCATACTTGTCAGTGGGGTTTCTGACTCTCTCTGTTTCAATGTCATTGTTTTAAATAACTGACTAATGACAGATACAGAGCCTCCAAGCATTACCAGTTTCACTCTCACACAGGTGAAACTCTAGTTGTTGCCCTTATAGTATTATATGCTTCTAATAACAGTCTTGTTTCCGGTGAGATCTGTAATGAAGCAATTCCCTTTTGTGCAAAAGTCAACTGAAGAACAGGAGTATGACCTCTTTCATATTACTGATTATAACTATAGCAGAGGGGGTACAGACAAAAGTAGCCTTGGAACAGAAAGATTAATCAGCATAAAGCGATGGTCAAAAGTCTCCATTTCATGTTCTGGAATTAATCACAGGTTTCTGCCCTTTAATTCATCCTGAAGCTCTACTGTCTCAGGCATAGTACCACGGCATACCATTCTGCTCCTGCAATCCCATCTGCCTCGAGACCATGAGGCACTCAGTTTCTCATTCTCCCTTTATTACCTGCATTGTATGAAGCAGGTTCTACCCACACAGCTTCTACCTGATGTTTTCATCACACTGCTCCTCCTTTTGACCCTATGGTGCTAGCTTTCAGAGCCATTCCATACTTCTGACCCCTGTTCCAGCACATCTCAAAACTTGCATTGTGAATCTGCTTTTATCTTCACAAGTTTTTAATGTCCATTCTTTTCACAATCATTGCCACGTTTTGCCAAGTTTGTCTCTTATGTGGGGCTTACATGTGTGTTTGATAATAGATGTTTTTAGTATTATTTACAGAAATAATGCATTATTTACCAAGATAGAATGTTAGAGGAGACTGCCTTCAGATGTTTCTGTGTATAACTGTTGTGGTTTAACCCCGGCCAACACCAAGTGCCATGCAGCTTGCTGCTCGCTCACTCCTGCACCAGCAGGATCAGGGAGAGAATTGGATAAATTGGATAAAAAAGGATAAAAGCCAGAAAACTCATGGGCTGAAATAAAGACAGTTTAATAGGGAAAGCAAAAGCCATACACAATAGCAAAGCAAAACAAGGAATGAATTCAGTGCTTCCCCCGGGCAGGCAGGTGTTCAGCCATCTCCAGGAGAGCAGAGCCCCATCAGACGTGACAGTGAATTCGGAAGACAAACACCATCAATCCAAATGTCCTTCCCCCTTCTTCCCCCCATTTTATGTACTGACCATGATGCCATATGGTCTGGAATATCCCTTTGGTCAGCTGGGGTCACCTGTCCCAGCTGTGTCTCCTCCCAGCCTCCCATGCACCCCCAACTCCCTCACCAGCGTGGCAGGACAAACAGCAGAAAAGGCCTTGGCTCTGTGTAAGCCCTGCTCAGCAAAACAAAAACATCTCTGTGTTACCAACCCTGTGTTCAGCACAAATCCAAAACACAGCCCTATACTAGCCACTGTGAAGAAAATTAGCCTACCTCAGCCTCAACCAACACACTAATTTAAAACTTGTCACTGCAAAGTGTGACTATACACTGCTCTGTTGCTTTGTTCACTTTGCAGTGCTTCAGTTGCACACTGAAGGAGGAAGATCGTTCCTGTAGAAAGTACTAGCACATTCTTGCCTAAAAATATTAGTGCAAAATACTACAAGAAGTAGCAGGAGTATGTCAGAATGAAGGTCTACAATTCTAGTATCTAATTAAACATTCAAGGGACAGGAGAGGCAGGGGGAAGATGTTCTTGCTTGTAAAGACAGTTGACATTTCTTTGTTAAGTTTTTTTTTCTGTATTGTCTATATTTCTCTAACGTTTTATATACTGGAAAATACTTGAGGAAAAATAAATTAAGCATGGGCTGTGACAAAAAAAAACTAAACCAAAGCAGAACCAAAAAACACATACACAGAAAAATGAGACATTTTAGAGAATGTGAATGTCATATTGTATGTTTGTTAACTGCTGGCTATCAGTGTGAGTAGTGTTTGTGAAGTATTTGGCTGAAAGGAAAAAAATGTGGTTATTCCATATGGATTGGCCTATATATGCTTAAAGCCTTTCTATAAATATTTGAATTAAAGGACACCAGATGTTGCACAGAAGCTGCTGCTGCTGCTTTCTGAACTTCATGGTATATTCTTTCAAAACCACAGGAAGTAGCTAAGGGAAAAAGTGTATTAATTAAGTTCAGAAATAGATTTTCCAGCTATAGGAAGATCTCCAAAGAAAATAGCATATGTTCTTCTGAAATGTGAGCTTTCTGTCCCAAGAATCTGGTGGCAGCATGCAGCACTGTCACATGGGGATCAAAATTCAGATTTCAAGTTCTCAGAGCTAGGCTAGCCTGGAAATAAGGCAGTCTGTGGCCCCTGGAAATGGACCCATCTTTTGACATGTCCCTTCTGGCCAGTGTTCATAGTTCTGTAGACAGTCTTCAGAGAAAACATTTTTCCAGTTTTTCTTGACCTGAAGAAATAATGTAGTAGCAGAGACTTGAGGGGAAGGGAAAGTACTAGAATTCCCAGATGCTCTACACTTCAAACATGAAATATGGCTGACCATAGATTGTATTTTATAAGCTCTAAAACTGTGGCAAAAGAATTACAAAACGGGATTTGCTTTGCACTGGTTGAGGAAGAAGATTTATCGTTGGCAAAACAATTAAATGTTTCTGCATTTAGATGTACTGATTCCGGTGCATTTCTTGTGCCTTCTTTTGCTCTGTTTCCTTCAGACCAGAGCACTGAGAGTGACTCTCCTGCACTAGCAGTTGGTGGGAAGTGTCCCATCTATCTTTATGCAATGAATATATAACTGTTTATAGTCACGTGGTTCTGCTGTAAGAAAATGGGCATGCAAACAAGTAACATTCAACACTGAGCACTCTTACGTGGATCACATCAGTTACTTGAAACGTGAATTGCTGATGTTTTGGGTAGCATGTGTGTCGTGGTGATTTGACCCCAGCCAGCAGCTAAGTACCCAGCAGCTGCTCACTCACTCCACCCCTGCGGGATGGGGAGAGCGTTCCAAGAGCAGAAGTCAGAAAAACTTCTATCTTGAGATAAAGACAGTTCAATGAGTGAATCAAAGCTGTATGTGGAAGGAAAGGAGAGCAAGGAGTTTATTTACTACTTCCCATCGGCAGGTAGATGTTTAGCCACATCCCAGAGAACAGGGCTTCACATAATGGTTACTTGGGAAGATAAATGTCATTAACATAGACATTTCCCCATACCTTTTCCTTGCCTCAAGTTTTTATTGCTAAGCATGACTTGAAGAGGACTTGATGTTCTTTCAGTCCATGTGGATGAGCTGTAACTAGGGGTGTTTCTTGCCTGTTGCAGGGGCAGAGCAAGAAACAGAGAAGGCCTTGATGCTGTGCAAGCACTGCTCAGCAGTAACTAAAACATTGGTGTGTTACCAACTCTAAAATGTTTTTAGTCACAAATCCGAAACACAGGACTATCTTGTCTGCTACAAAGCATGTTAACTCCATCTCAGGGTAGAGCCAGCACCACCTCTACTCCTTGTTCTCTGCCAGGTAACACCTGTGGCTTGGGCTCCATCTGCTGTGGTGATTGCTTAGGACAGGAGAGGCAGCATTGTTGAGTTGATGGCCCCAAAGTCAGCTCAGGTTGGGTCACAGGGCACTTGTCTGGTTCTTCGCGAATATCATCATCTGTTGGTGTTCTGGTAGCTTCTGCTATGATACTTCCTGTAGCACAAAGCTCAAATCACAGAAACAATTCGAACATTTATCCATTGCAGTATCACTAGGAGGAAGAGAGAAAGGTATGTCTTTTCCACTCTCTCCCAGAGAATTCAAGTCCAGGCTTTAAGAAATCCTCTTGCTAGATTTGTATTTTACAAATGTGTTAGACCTACTTTTCCTCCTTTGAAAAAAGAAGAAAATAAATGAACAAACAAACAATCACACAGAAAAAAAAAACAAAACAGAAGACAGAGCTGTCTTTGGAAAAGTCTTAGATACCTTTCATTTTGCTGTTCAAGCAGAGTGATGACAAGAACCTGAAAATGAGAGCTTTTACAAGGTGTCATACCTGTGATTTCCAATACATAAAAGAGGAAGCAATTCCTTCTTTTATCTTTTTTTTTTTTTTTGGTCAAATTGAAGCAAGAAGATCATATTTCTTCTTTGAATCAGTTTCCAAAGTTCCAGTATTCTACCACATCAAATTCAGGCTCGTCTTTATGGTCAAGTTAGACCTTGCCTTTCAATCACGTTTTACGTATATTCCTTCAATATCTGCTGTGTAATTTTGCCAACTTCTATGGGATCAATATTGTCCTTCCTGCAGGCTGTTGCATTCCTTCAAGCAGAATGCCTTCTACCAGCATGATGTTCTTTATTTGGTGGGCTGATAAATTTTCTTTGCTCTTGTACGAAACAGTAAATGTGAAATCAGTGAATGATGTGTCTGGTATGCTTTAAAAAAAACCATAAATGATGTTATCCCTGTTCAGTACCTCAGAAATATCATATGTTGTATGTCTGCTACGTTTCTGTCAATGTTTAGGCGGCCAGATTTTTCTGCATTTAGAATGACGTTAATATATGAAAAATAAAATACTGTTAGTGTCATAAGCTTTCCTCTTGTTCAGTTCATGGTGAGAATCACATCAGTATGCATCGTAGCATAACTGACACAGACCTGCATATGTTGACTGTTCTGTTGACCTCACGCCTTTGGATTTTTCTTGTGCAGCCAAGTTGTACTGCAGCTGAGCGAGCCATGGCAAGACTTGCAACACACCCCACCTTGAAGCCCAGATTTCTTGAACTTAAAGGTATGAAACATTTTATTGAATTATTAGATCTGTAGCTTACTGGTGTGTTACCTTGTTCATGTATATTTCTGGCGTGAACAAAAGTAAAAAACTCACAAAAACTAAAAGCTTTTGTAATTTGCCTAACTAGCTGTTGTGAACCAAGCCACAAACTTGAAACCATTTATATTGGTTGAAATGGGCTTATCTGTGACAGTACGCAGTATGACGTTTATTTAATACAGGGTGTTGAAGAAACACAGCTTATAATGGGAATTCTGAAAATCAAATAGATGTAATGGAGTTTTTCTAAATTAAATAGGAACATAAATGGATCATTACAGCTGGGTTGTAAAAGGTTTTACAAATTACTTTCTTAATCTTCCCTGAAAACTGTCCCCAGAATCCTTAGGGTATCCTTCCTGATTATTTAGGTTTTCTCTTGTTCTCTTGAAACTGGAATTTTCCACCTAAAATTGATGTTAAAAAGGGTCAAGTCCTAGCAGTAATGTCACAAAGTTACTTTGTTAATAACAGAGCTATCAAATACCCATTTAATTGTATATGGGCAATTTAATATTAGTTTGCAGTTTTACAGACAAAGTAGTGCCCTAAGTGAACATGATTATCAGCTGCAGATTATTTTTTGAAAGACAAGTTCACACTCCAACCCGAATTTCATAGCATATTTAATAGATAATATTTTCTAGGTTTTTCGTTCACTTTTGTTGATACTGTATTCTAAGGTATTTCTTGCCCCATGTGTTCAGTAAATAATTGATAAGGACATTCAAAATAAGCTCAATACAACACATGTAAGTTGTAAAAATGTTTTATTATATAAAAATAACTTGCATAAATTCATGTGTAGCTGCAACAAAATGTTTTTCTGCCCTTTGTACAGCTGCTGTTAAAGCTTTTAAGGATGCAAGGAAGAACCCAGATAAAGCCTCTCCTATAAAAAAGGTTAAGTCAGAAGAACAGCCTAAATCAGCACAGCATTCCAATAGCAACTTGGATGACCAAGCTCCTAAACTACCTCAAAAACAGCAAGGACGTGAACACAAAACAAAACTAGGCATGAAAATAGAAACTGACAAGGTGGTTGAAGAACTCTCTGAGAGTGAATCTGAGCAGAAAACTGTGCAAATGGAGAGAGCATGTGCTCCAGAAGAATCTTCATTTCAGGCAGTAGACATGCAAGCAGTCACTCAAAACAAAACAGGAGAGAAGCTTGACTATCAAAAAAGGAAAGAAAATATGAGTATGAACAAATTAAATGCAATAAAAGAAATAATTGATGATAGTGACCAAGAGCATCCCAGTGAAAAGGAATACTTTGATGATAGTACTGAAGAGAGGTTTTATAATGAGTCATCAGATTCTGACAGTGACAGCAATGATGACTTCTTCATTGGCAAAGTAAAAAAAAAGAAAAAAGTAGCAGCAGTTAATAATTTTTCTTCAACAAAAGAAAAGGATAGGCTTCAGAAAAACACAATGAAGACAGAAAAGAGCACAGTGCCTGGAATAGCACAAGATTTGATCATGAAAGAGAGAAAGCCACTTGCAAAAGCAAGCAAGCTGGAATCAGTGTTCTGCAGTTCTTTGTCTACCACCAACCAGAACTCTCAGAACAGAAGAAGGTAAACCTTTTCCCCATGTTATGTTCTCCATTCTTTCCCTTCTTCTCAGTAATGGAAATGGTTGTGATTTTTAGGAGCCCTTATTAAACAAAGAGAATTTCAGCACATTAAACCTTAGAACATTTTCACAGAAACAACTCACCAGTCTTCTTAAGCTTCCTTGACAATACATATTTTTTATATTCACAGTAGCGCTGGTGTATATAAGGATTCCTAACTAGATCTACACCCAAATTCAATCGCTTCTGAATACTTCTCTTTCTACTTCTTTATTAACATGGGTGCAGCAATATTGACGAGGCTTGCATGTTATGTTTGAAAAGTTACGGCATGAGTGTTTTGGTGATGATGATTCTTTATTCACAGGTGTTTGTAATCTCGCAAGTTCCTTAAAAAAATCTTAATTTCTCTTTTTTTCTTTTTAGAAATACTAAAGACCAGCGTCTCAAAAGCGAAAGAACAGGTATGTATTACTTAACCTGGTAAAATTATGAGAGAAAAATACATTTTGAAATTCTGTTGTTTCTGCAGTCTGTTCATGATGGGCTGTGCTTTGTGTCTTTTCAATTTTGTGGCACATATTTTAACATTTGTTGTTAAAGTGGTCAAACCATTGAGCTCTCATTTTAGTCTGTGGATATCGTCTGCTGTTTTCTATTTTTTCATATTAGAAGAACTTAACATAAAGTTTACACAGGAAAGTGCTCTTCTGTCTGTCAAGCAGTTAGTGTTACACGTACACAGGTAAAGGTACCAGATAGTTATATGTAACTAGTACCTTGTCTCATAAGTAATTTCTTCAATGGCTCCTGAATATGGAATATTTTATTCCATTTGTAGTCTGTGGTACCATCTTGGAATTCATTGGATGGAGGATATAATTTCAGTCATATTGAGCTATATTGTGTAACACTCACTGGCTTATTGTGAAGCAAAATGTTTAGACTGTACTTAATATTTGTCTACGCAAATTTTGAGTGTAGTCAGTATTAATAAATCTTAAGTATCTGCAGTCTACCAAGTGGCAGTTTTCTGGGCTGCAAGATGAAGAAATCTTGCTGTGAATATTCAGATGACTGTGTTCCCCATGGCTCATTATCAAATTTTTGAAAATATCTGCAATCCCAAGGTAGTTCGCATACTTTTATGAAGATTCATGATGTAGTTAATGTTTTGTTTTGTACTTGCACAGGTTTTCTTAAAAATGAAACCAAGCTCAAGAAGAAACCATTTGCAAAAGCTTCTGAGGGTATTAAAGGCAACAATAAGAAGGCATGTTTGGAGCAGCCTCTTCATCCTTCATGGGAAGCAAGCAGGAGACGCAGAGAGCAAATGTCTCAAATTACAGCGTTCCAGGGGAAAAAGATTAAATTTGATGACTAGACTATATGTAAATGGAGGATCAAGAAAAAAAATTTTTTTGCAGCTGCTGTTTGAACATCTTCATTATACTGTCCATATCCTTTGCAACCTACAAAATTGCAACTGCTATTATTTGCCATCTTAGAACAATCAAGATTGCTTCATTCATTCTGTGTGCTGTTGTTTAATGTAATGGCCATACGGTGTTGGTTCATAAGTCCCATTATGTAGTGCCACCATTCACAAAATACACCCTAGCGTGAATGAAGGGTTTTTAGGAACATAATTTGTGCCCTGTAGGAGTAGTACAGATTCTTTCGAGGGGGGTTTGGAATTTTTTTTTTGTATGTGAAAGAAGGTACTTTCTATGAGAATTTGGATGTCGAAATAAAGGTTCTGTGTTGTCAAATACAACTCAGCTGAGACAAAGTAAAAGATTCTTAAACTTGAAGAGACTTCACGAATTCATCACTGTATCAGGTAGCTGGAAAAGCCAATCAGTTGTAAGCATAATATGAAAATTTCTGGAGAGAATAAAATATTGTGCTTTTAAATTGTGATCTCTGTCCTCTGATTATGCTGCCAATTTGAAGAATTGAAAGGGTGTCTTTAATACTTGGTTCTGGTAGATATGTCTAGATTCTTCAACATGTGTGTCCAGCTCTTTCTGAAAGAATGTGTAAACCTGAAAAAACTTTGAACACTAAGAAACATTTGACTTTTAAGTACCAGTCTGACATAGGGAGTTCATTTGATTGGGATATGACAAAACAAATTTTTACTATTTCTTCAGGTGCTTTTCCTACTACTAATTGAAAGAAATTCTGAACATGTAATTAATCTTTAAAATAGTGTTGTTTATTTGAATATAGTTACCTTTTGTAATCAAGTTAATTCATAAGCTTAGTAAATAACTGCACTGTACTATTCATGTAGCATTTTGAGATGCGTAAGGAAAGCCCTGCATCAGACTAAAGGCCCATCTAGCCTAGCATCTTTGAAAGTAGTCAAAAAGGGACGGTTTAAGGGTAGAGGGAGCACACAGGGATACACTGTGCAACATCCATCTCTTCTAGCTTCCAGTTTTCCAGCTCAACAACATGTTGTCATATTGCAGCTTATGGTGTTTAATGATCCTCTGGATTTCCTTTCTTCAGATTTGTCTGCTCTTAAATCCATGCAAACTTGTAGAATATGTTGTCCCTTAAGGGGTAGATGGCCTTCCTACCTATTTCAGTCTTAACAAAACCCAGTCTTTTTGTGTGTCTCAGCCAAAGCCAGCAGCCTCCTGGGCTGCATTAGAAAATGTTGCCAGCAGTGTGAGGGAGGTGATCCTTGCCCTGGACTAAGCACAGATAAGGCTGCATCTGAAGTGGTGGAACCGATTCTGGGCTCCCCAGCACACAGGTGCCCAGAAAGATTGTGGAGTCTCCATCCTTGGAGACATTTAGAATTTGACTGAGTCATTCCCAGGTAGCTGTTTAAAGGTGGCCCTGCTTGGTCAGCAGGTTAGAACTAAATTATATTTGAAGGTCTCTTCCTATCACATCTACTCCTAAGCACAGGGGAGTTGCTGTAAATGTCTAAAACACGTAGTCATTGTGTAATACCTCTGTGTATTCTGCTTGGGACAGCATTAGAGTCAAATGGCAGGAACAACTTCAATTTTTTTAATGTGGTGTTACTCTGTTGCTAGTATGGGCACTTCTGTCTCCCTCTCCTGCACAGAGGGAGGGGGCAATACCTACCCATTGTCCGTCCCATCCTGTGTGAAGTTCTTGAAGACTAAACTTTCAAGTTGGTCCATTCTGTATTAATATCTAGGCATGGTTTGCCCCACGTGGTTAGGCTTGCTTTTCTAAATGCTGAACAAATGTCAGTATATGTAATACTATCTTAAATGGCATTGCCTCCCAGAGGAATGAGAAATTCAAACAACCTTCCGTTTCCAAGTGGTTTTTGTTGCTGTTATTTTCACTGTACTGTATGGAACAGTATTTAAGGCCAAAGGCTTCAAAATAAAGCACAAAAGTATGTTTACTGTGGTTTTGTAGGATTATATTTCACAGAAAAAGCCATGCATTTGCCTGCTTTCTACAAACTTCAAGATTTACAGATGCAAATGTTAATCCTTAAAGCTTTAAATAAAATAAGTAAATAAATCCTAGATGAATGCCACACCAAACAACAGTTTGGTATGTGACTTCTCTGGTTCCAATGTCAGGCAGGAGAAGTTTCTTTTGGTAGATGTCATCAGCTATAACAGTTTTTCATGGACAGCTTACCTTTCTGTTAGCAGATGAGTACCCAATATAAAGATCAGAACCTTAAAGATTGCAAATAGTTTGAAAAAAGTTCAAGACTCTAAGGAGCCAATGTTCTAAAGTGCTTTTTTGCATGTGCTTAAAAGATCTAGGAGCATTGGTTTATCTTGGCACTTGAGCAAGTTTCTTACTGCATTATTACAGCTGTAATTTGTGGCCACAGAATTCTCCCTGAAGGAAGCCTGGCTTATCAAAACAGCTCTTTTTTTTTCTTCAAAAACACTTCTGAGCTCCTACGTTAAGGAAAAGAAAAAGATAACATACACTGAGCATGAATGAGAAGAGAGATTAGGATACTGGCATTACTTCATATTTTAATGGGTTACTGCTACTTTCTGCTGGTGCTTAGTGACTCACCTGGATCACAGCCTTAATACATTATACAAATGAGTAGTAATATCTTTTATGTGTAACTGAGCAATTTATTTGTGAACTGATAAACCCAGTGAACTTGCCTGGAAGTTGTTGATAAAGTTTAGAACATTTTCTCTTCGTTATAACAACATAACATGCTCAGCATATATGTGATTTTAACTCATATCTGTATCACTGTTTAGACAGAGGCCCCTCACATAGTGCTACCAATGTGTTTTTGTAGTGATGGGGGAAGTTATTTCATTCTGTGATGATTAGATTTAAAAATGTTGAGAACCATGCTTTTCAGTTCGGTGCCGTACCATAGAATAAGTGTCTTTAGCCAGGTACATACTGTCAGATACTACTCAGCAGCTTCAGGTGCAAAAAGTTTTCACTTCAGACTTACCAACAAAACAATCTCAGATTTTTCAATGTCTTTTAAGACACTAGACTAGTTTAAATGTGGTTTGTTTGTTTGTTTGTTTGTTTTGTAGCAAGCAGGCATATTATTGATGAGATCAGTTTGAAGACTTCCAAACAGGCATAAATATTTCTTTAATGAGTTTTTATGGAATGATTCGATCTAGAAAAGTAGGGCTTGAATGAAAATTCAGTTACAGCAATACTTTGTTAGGTGAAAGTGTTGAGCTGCTTTGTGAATGTAGACTGGTCGATAATTTTGTGATACTAGGCAGGTGATCTATTGTGAAAATGAGATAGCAGAATGGGGATAGAGGGTACCTGGGAACTGGGAGATGCTTTATTTTCAATAGATTTGAATATACTTTCTGCAATTATGATATGCGATTTTTACTGTATTTTTGTATTTGCACAGATTCTGATCCACACCAGGTTCTGTGCTCTAGGAACAGCATTTGGAGAAGTTCTCAGTTTGAAGCTCTTAGCTCTAATAAGTAGTAAGATAGGAAATACTTTGTTAAATAGAGAAACATTACACAAATTAGGTTATATCTGAAATAATTCTAAGTTTATTTTATGAATTTTAAAAGATATTACATTGGGTTTGTCTCCATTTACGTGAAACCAAGAGTGCCATTAGTTTATACTTAAGTGTTTTACAGCTTCTTAGTAGAACAGATCTCCAAACTTTTTAACCGTGCTCTTCTGTATTAGTCCCTCAGTGAAGGGACAAGACATGTATCACAACTCAGACTGTTTCATCAGTTTAGCATACAGATTGAAGAGGCAGCAGGACACTGGCTTGTACTCAGAGAATGCAAATAACAGAATAAAAAAGTGTTTGGGGTCATTGCATGTTTAATCTGTTAGTCAAATTTCTAGGGTACATGGACTTTCTACTATGTACTGCTCAAATGTTCTTTCCATGAAAGCATAGTTTTTGGAGCAGAAATTCTGAAAGTGCTGTTTAAGTTCCTGTTTAACCGAGGCAGATATGGTAAGGAAATCATGTATCCAGGTGAACCATATGCCTCATCCTGTTAAGCCTTTTCATGTTAATCCTTTGTGTGGTATGAGGTGTAATTTATCATGCCTTGAAATTTTTTCTTTCTTGTTTCTACCTTGTTGTGACATTTTTTCTGAGACAATGTCAGAATCTTCCTCATTTTCATATAGACATAACCACCTTAACTGAAGCCTTCTCACTGGGAGATGGATCTGGCCTGTGCAGTAAGTGTAATACTTCGACAAGTAGAACGCTTGAAACATTTTATTCAAGTCATTTTCACATAAACTTGCAACCATAATACGGGCATGTAACACAAGAATATGAAAGTGCAATGAAGAATACAAAGCTAGTGCCTGAATATTATAAATTAGAGCTCTTCAGATAAAGATGCAAAGTTACTGAAATTAAGACTCTTTGAAGAAAAGTGGAGGAAATAATGAAAAATCTTCAAGAAAGTTGCAAAAACAAGTGGCATTTCACTGTATCTGTAGCATTTAGTTGCATAATAAAACCTCCCAATTACATACTCTTTGGTTTTAGTTCAAGTTAAAATCTTTCAGCACCTTTTAGGATGTGGAGAAAATGAAAATGCCTTTTTGGCATAAATGTGAGACACAGGATAAACCACCTTTCAATGTCTCATTTATGAAAACCACCCTGCTGGTTTTGAATGAGCACACTGCAAACAATGCATGAATGATAACAGGAAGGTACATTTGATATGTACACTCATTCTGGAGCAGAGAAAAAATGAGTAGACTTCTACTAACACAAAAACATCTACACAATATTTTGGTTCCATTGGTGACCAGTCTGTCATTTTTGTTACACTTTTTTCTAGAAATACACAAATACCAAATGTATTTCAGGATTAAAAAAAATACATAACAAACCCTTCCTCTAATGAGCCTGACATACATTATGTTCCTTATGTGCAGTTCTTTTGTAAAGATTTGGAATGTGGGAGGTCATTGTTTCACACACATTTTTACAATCTTGCTTTTCAGAACAAACTTGAGACTGCAAGACAGCAAATTCATAGTTGAAATTTCACAAAATTTAAATCTGGTTTTGCTCCCACTGAGACCAATGTCAATATGCCTTTCAAAGATAATGGGAATAAATAAGTCCAATATCTGGTAAAATTGAATCCAAATATAATTTGCTGTAAAAATAAAAGCTTTCACCAAAACAGATTTTAAAAATGTTTTTGAACAAAAATGCACATAATCCCGAAAACATATTCCAGTATGCAAAAAGTAAGGTGTCAAATCTGCAGAGCCAAGATACTGAAAATACTGGTTGGTGCTCCCCTATTTAGAACTACTTCTACACATGCTATATAATAAACTCTTCTACTGTGTTGTGATTTACTATAGTTAGACAGGGTTATAGTCACATTCCTTCATTTTTTTTAATCCTAAAATCCCTTGTTTTTCTGTTCATGTCTTAGGCAATTTTTGTGCTATTGTACATCAATGTCATGTTGCTTAACACACATTTCAAAACAAATACAATATTTTGCTACGGAAAAAAAAGCTACATTTTTGTAGCTCCAATATCCCCAATATTCAAAGTTACAGCGTTCAACACCTTTCCAGACGAGGCCATTCCCACTTGTTCCACCTACACGGATGCTCAAGGCCCTCTGGCTCCTTGCTGACTGCAGTGGAGTTCTGCAAGTAGTTTGGGCACAGACATGTGAGCAGGTGAGTGTGTCATGAGCGAGGGGTGCCCCCCTTCCTGCGGCTGCTCCGTCTCCAGTTACTGCTCTCATATCCCACATTCAGCATCAGGCACAATGAGGTACGAGCACACCACCTCTTCCCAGGAAGCAGCCCGTGCCCACAGCCTAGCTTCCATTCAGTAGCTTTTGTGTCCATTGCCCAAGCTGCTCTCAGGACTTTGACCCCAGTTTTGACTTAAGTCTTTAGAAAGGTGAATGCACTTGCTGCGTTGAATCCCTTAACGACTCTTAAACTTAAAAACTCTTTGGGCTGAGATTTCAGAAGCCTAGACTTTAAACAGGCCCTCATTTTTGCAGACATATGTAACAAATGGTTTTCTAATCAATCGAGTTTCCAAATTTTGCTTCTGTTCGTTGCCCGTACTGGTTACTGATTGCTGAAATGGATCTCGCAGCAAACAAAAAGGGACCTGCAAGTATAAATTATATTATTCTGCACCCTCTCCCACTGGTGGGTAGTAATCACCAGGTTGCTGGTTCTCAGGTTCATTTTACGTTGTCGTTGTGCAAATTTGTAACCAAGTTATGATTAAGGTGGAAATAAATAAATGTACTAAAGAACAGCTGATCCTTGAAGGATATTATGATAATTATCAAACTACCAAATTAAATCCATAGGGTTCTAATGCATAAAATGTTTCCAAATACTGCTTGAAGTATTCTCAATAGTGATAATAAAACCTCTCCATACTCCTCAGATTCTTCATTTCTAACCAAATTGAATAGCACTTCTTTTCTTTCCTTTTTTTTATATATTGAGCTTCCAATGTTTCATTAAGTGTTTCGAACTGCTGATCAAATTTAACGAATACCAATCAGTATTTCAAGGTCCCATTGTTCCAAAAGTAGATTCTTCATTTTACATTATCAGAAATCTGAAAAAAAACCACCAGATCCCCTTGTGATATGTCATTTCACAGTTTAAAACAAAAATCACAGCTACTGTAGCTTACAGCAGGGTGCACTGCAAAAGCAAAATAATTTGGGGATGGGAGGAGGAGTAGTATACCCAGCACCAGTTAAGCAGTTCAGCAGAAACATTAATTTGGGCTGGAAGTTTTTCGCCTTAACAATGTTGCATTTGGTTCCTGAACAGCCTAAAGTAGAATGTTAAATACACTGACTTTTTTTCTTCCTCTCTATGGAGTGTATTTTCGACTTTGTTATTTTGAATACTGAGATACACATTTTAAAGTCAACTACAGTACTTAAGGGGGAAGCAGGTAGTAGGTTTTCTTCACGCTAAAAATATTTTTAAGAGATTCTGACCTACTTCTGTTTGTGGTGCCACCTGAGTTAATTGCCTGTATTATTTTGATGATTAACCTGTTCAAGTTGGATGTTTTTCACAGATGACCACATCAGGGACTCCTCATCATCTCCAAGAGCCCATTTCTTGACAGGTATTTTTTTATCCACATTAAGTTTGCAGAAGTCTTTTTAAAGCCCCACCTTGAAAAATTTCTTGAACAAAAAGGTGGGTATGCTTTGTAATTAATTTTCACAGATGAAAGGTGTATTTCAAAACCCCATCTGTTTTTCACTTAAGAAAATGGAAAAATTTCTAAAGTATTAAAAATGTAAACATAACTTTTCTTGCAGGGGTATAACTGATATATATAATATATATGTATTTCTCTGCTATATGTTAATATTCCTTGAAAACTGAACATACTTCTCTCTTTCATATCAAGTGTCCTAGCAAGAATTTTTAATGGTACTGTATCATTACTCCTAATCTGTTTTTCAATATTGTATTTTCTGAGATAGCTGACATTAGTACTTTCTCTTGCATTTATTTAATTCATTTTGCATACATTTTTTTCTACCTTTTAAAATATGTTCAACTCATTCACCAGTAATATTCCCGCTGAAGTCTATGATCACATAAACTCCAAATTTGAAGGAGCTAAGAAATGGTCCCATGTTTTTATGAATTAGTTAGATTTTCAAAATTTAAAATATCTCAGCATGAAGCACCAGTTTCACATATTTCAACAGCAATACAAGTAATGCCAATTTAAATTCTTAAAATCCAGTTAAGTTTTGGTTGAGAAGCAGCTGAAGTGCTTCAAAGTCACATAAAGTGTGTGGATGTATCTGTGTATGTTCTGCAGTTTTGCTTCTATAGTGTTTGCAACCTAGTGAAGTTTGTATAATGATACTTCAGTTCAAAACATTTGGCACCATCTCATCCATGTCTTGCATCTTTCTCAGTATCTGTTGGAAGAAGAGAAATAATTTTATGCAGATGAGCAAGCATGCACAGAAAGAGGAACTGCTAAATACCCACTTGTCAGCTTGAACGCACAGGTCAGCGAACGGTAACACACGTTTTGCTTCCTAGCCCTGGGTGAGTACGTGTACGTGAGACAGAGAGCTATGAAGTATGGTGTAGATATGTCCATACATATAGGGTGTTAGCCTGGAGAAGAGGAGGCTGAGGGGAGATCTCATCACTCCCTACAACTCCCTGAGAGGAGGCGGTGGTGAGGTGTGGGTCGGTGTCTTCTCCCACGTAACCAGTGAGACAGGACGAGAGGAAATGGCCTCAATTTGCATCAGAGTGATTTAGAAGGGAGATCAGGGGAATCTTTTTCACATAAAGGGCTGTAAAGCATTAGAGCAGAATACCCAGGGAAGTGGTGGGGTCACCATCCCTGGAGGAGTTCAGAAGCTGTATGAATATGGCACTTGAGAACGTGGTTTAATGGTGAGCATGGTGGTGATCTGAGGGTGATGGCTGGACCTCATGATCTAAAAGGTCTTTTCCAACCTTTTCTATTATTCTGTGTACTCAGTAACATTTTCATAGGCAAGATGGGGAGGCTAGATGTTAAAGCATGAAACACAAGTTTGCCTCATTTAACTACTGATTTCCTAATGCAAAGTGAGGAATGAATATTTTAAAGGCTAATTAAGCAAGTCACATTAATTCAGTGTATTTGTTTCACTGACACTGTTACAGGGGACTATACTGGTCATCTGTTCTACTTTTCATTTGCTGCTCTGGAATTTATTTCATATGAACCTCTACACAATGTTAATACTCATTCCTTATGCAATCCAAATGAAGTCTCTTGATAAATATTTTATACAACTAACACGCACAGTATTCTGAGAACTGCTTACCTCTGTGCTACAGGAGACTGCTTTCTGTGTGTTTCACAGATACTAAGGTAGATCTACTGTGAGGACATTTATTAAATGAATTTGCCTTTTTGGACGAAAAATGTAAAAAAGGCATCATTTTGGCATTGTTTAAACTTTTAGAGAACTAAACTGTAAATGGAGTATGTGCGAAAGAACTGTTTCAGTGTGAGAGAACTGCAGCAGAGTAACATACACGTGTGGGATTTTGCAGGATGTCTTAAGAGCACTGCTCAGTTCTGTGTGGATGCTATAAAAGGGTTCTGAATGATCCTAGAAAGGTCCCAGTGCAAGTACAAAGAAGTTGTTTGAGCCAGAGATCATTATCTAGCAGACCAGACAGGAACCACAGTTTTGAAAGTGTTAACATATTCCAACGTCACAAGTGCAAGAGTAAAATTCCCACAAATTTTAAAATTCCTGAAACCCACAAAACAAAATACTAACAGTGGGGCACAGTGACACAAAAACCCAGGGAGGCACTTACGGTGAAATTGTACAGCCAGAGGCATAGGCGTGGTGGCCTGTGTAGCGGATGTCACAGCGGACAATGTTGTTGGAGTAATCAGATTCAGGCACCAGGTAGCTGGGGTTCACACTCACCTGGAGGGGAGAAAGCACAGTGCTGTCTACTGCCAGGTTTCAGTTGGTAACTTGCATGCCAAGGGATGTATGCAAATGATTTGCTTCTTTAAAAGCAAAAAAAAACAAAAAGCCCCAAACCTCCCCATTCCCAGTACACTTACCTTCAGAATGTAATTTCCAGGTTGTACATCCGTAATATCAATCCACTGGCAATCTATGTCAGCATTGTAAGTGTCGTAGCAGCCAGGGCTCAGACCCTTAAGAATGAAGTTAAGATGGGTGTAAAAAAAAATTTATCTTTAGAAACAGTGACATTCTAGACATTAGAGACACTCGGACTGAAGTTCACTTAATCATCACAGTTCACTTAGAAAATTAACCTAGAAAATTAGTCCTGTTTTTAGTTGGCATTTCACTTGTGTGTCTAAACTAGAACACCTAAACCTAAAGTACCACTTTTATAGATTGCTGTTTGTTACTACCGGGTAAGAAACACCTGTAATATTGACAGTTGTTCATCTGTGACATACCTTCATTTTCTTATAATCACTTGTTACAGTACTCCTTTTATGTAAAAACTGTTGATGTTATTATTTCCTCTTTACCTAAGATCAGACTAAAATGAAAATTGACCAAAGACTGGAGGTAAGTATCTGTAAATGTTGAGTGAATAGCTTCTGAGGTCCTTGAGTACAGACAGACTTGATCACCACATTGGAACCTCTCTCCTGCTGTGGAGGCACTCTGCCCAAGTGCCATCTTTGAATAGTAGGGCCAAGGGCCATTTTCACATTGAGCCTTGCAAGGAAACGATGTCTCTTCAGACAAAGAGTGAGACAAGAATCCGAGGGAACTGAAAATGCAGCCGTTATTCTAGATGCATCTTTCTGAAAAATTCTTTGTTGTTAGGAACATTAGTAAGAATCCCCACATATGAATGTATTGGTGGTTCAAATCTAGTGTCTTTAGCTGTGGCCAATACAGATTGCTCTAGGCAGAGCTGATCTGTTCTGGCAACACACAGAATACAGAAAACCCAAGTCCTGCAGGAATTCCCTCTTGACCCAGCCGGTGATCAGCTCAGACTCTCGCATGTATGTGCCAAGTCTGAGGCTGGAGGAAAGTTTTATAGTCCAATTACAAACCCCTGAAATATGGGCTTCCAGTGGAAATGCTGACACAGCCATGATTCTAGTGACATAAATACTCCAGCTGTAAAATATGTACATTGCTTAGTTAGATGTCATAGTCTACAGAAGTAGAAAAGGTATTTATAAAACCTCTTCAAAGCCTTTATGTATTGCAGATCATTCATTATAGTTAAAATTCAAATGTGGACACGTCAGCCAGTGAAACATAGCTGTCATTTCTCTGTGATAGAATAACTGCCTTCTAGATTAAAAGCTGCAAAATAAGGGATAAAATTTATGTGTAAGTATGGCCACGCTGAGTTAAACCACAGATCCATCAAAGCTCAGTGTCATGTCTCTGACAGTGGTCAGCAGCAGATGCTTGACGAGAAAAGAACATAAGGAATGGGATGTGTAATGTCAGGCAAATTCCTTCCACCAGGCAGTTAACTGTGTTTAAGGCATGGGGTACCACCAGATTTTTGCGTCTAATAACCTCCACTACTTTGTCTAAATTTTTCTTTAGCTCATGGAGATTTTTGATCCCTGCAACATCCAATGGCAAGGACTTTAAATCTTCATTCACCTGTCCAAAGAGCACTCCTCTCAGTTCTAAAGCTGTTGCCTGACAGGTCTTAAGTTCTTACATTGTCAGAAACAGCAACAATTGTCAGTAAATATCAACAATTTCCTCTTTCAATCAACAATCACTTAAGTTTTGGTCTTATTTCTGATTTTCCAAATGGAATAGTCTATGAAAGCTCTTAGCCATACTACACTGCTGATCATCCTTGTTCTGCTGGGGTTGGCAGGTTTGGATTTTTTAAGCTTTTCTTTAGCAGTTCTGAGAGGCGGTGATGCAATATTCAAGGCAGGAGTCTTCCATGGATTTATCTATCATAATGGTGTGTTCCATTTTGCATGTTCCCCTAATAAGCCCTGGCACCTGGCTTTACGTTTGCACGTGGCCCATCACAATGTCCACACAGCTGCCATTCCCTTTAACAGCCTGCTGGTGCACAGGCACAGACCAATGCTCTGAGTTTCCTATGCCAGACTGCCAGCCAGCAGCTGCAGGTATTGAAGGAATCCAGCACCTTACAGCTTCAGCCTCCAAGCAAGGGAGGAAATACCAGCTCTGAACTCTGGGGCCAGCCAAGGACGTCAGTGAGCAGTCTGGCGGGGGAGGAACACTGGCAACAGCTTCTTCACGGGCTGTCTTGAGTGCCCCTTAGCAATCGTGACCAGTCCTACAGCCACAAGAACTTGTGGTGTGTTTTAATACAGTTCAGTTACCAGTGGTGCTACGCCAGTGAGTGTCACAGCACTTTGGTAAGAAACCCACGGTTAACAGCACGTGGGTGAATTATCTGTCTCCAGGTTGGTATCCTGGTCTCCAGAATGGGGAATTCCAGAAGCTACTTAGGGCGTCAGCTAATTTAGGGCATCATATGATTGGCAGTAAAGTTATCCAAATAAAAACTAGGGGGGTAAAAGACACGTGGTTGTCTCCAAAGCAGCTCCTACCTGCGTGTGTGCTGTACATGCGTACCGCCTGTAATATCCATAATCACAGGAAGTATCTTCAAGGCAGAAACTTGCTTTGTGTCCTTCAGCAACTTTTCTATGTGAGCTCGCATCCAACAAGTCATAGTGGCTGAATTCATCCATGCTGTGATAATGTCTGTTAAACCATAGATACATTATTAGAGATGGATCAGATCTTACCAACATGTAAAAATATTCCTATTTGATCTACGTCCTGTTAAATCTGGCCAAATTTTATTCATTACCCAAAACCTGTGTGTCAGTATAGTTTCCTACTACTGACCACTCAATTATTTTCATTATACTACATGTCATCTTCTATAAATAAATAATAGATTTTAATTTGTTATGGGAAAGATTCCACAGCAGCACTGTTTTTTCAAAATTTCCTGTTTCAGCTCTTTTCCAATAACAATAGCAAGTATTAAGTAGTTCATATTTGAATTGAACATCTTGAACTGAACATCTGCCTTTAGCCAGAGTTTTGCTAGGAATGCTTACCTTACATACCATAAATTCCATGGAAGTTTGCTACTTGCTAGCAAAACCCCAACAATTTCGTTTCACATTTCCATGGCCCTCAGATAATGTAACACGTTCATAACATTGGTGAAGACAAAATCTGCATAAAGAAATCAGCTTCTGTGTACTGACAATGCAGATTTCATTCAATGTCAACTGTTTTTGTAGTCTGTACTTAATGCTGTCTCTATTTCAAAAGTATGTATGCTTTTGATTTGGGCAAAGTGATGCATTTTTCTTGCCTTCACACAAAGTGAGTTCTAGCTCTTACTGTGGAGTTTAACACCTCATATTCTTGTAATTTCACTTTTTCCAAATGTGTGGGAAACCAAACTTGTCTCTTCTACCTGCACTACGTCTTTGCAGCATTTGGCTGCTGTTACTTTTGAATGCTTTCAGCTCAGGAGGTATATGAAAAAGGTCTAACTAAACACAATTCTAGTGTATTGGTAAAACAAAGCAACACAGGAGCCTCACAAGCAGGCACATCCAGAACACTAAAACTGGGCCACAGATGGTGATGACTAACACTGAGGTCTGATGGCTAGCCAAAGTAATTGGCAGTTAGAGTTCATTTCCAAATGAGTTTGTTTCACTGTTATGGAAATGATCACGAGAGATGCATTTTTTTGTAGGCAATGCATTTTCTGTCCAAGAACTGAATCAACATCAGAGACACTTTGCATCTGGACAGTGATAGCTGGGCTGTCGTGGCAGAGTAAGAAACTGTTTTTCTACAAATGGAAGATTTCAACTGCTCTCTACCCATTTCATCCATTTATCAGCTTTGTAAGCATGAGGGTTGGGGACTTTTGTTATTGGTGAAGATTTTTTTCGGGGATGGAGGTTAACTAAAGCATTTGTGGAGGCTTTTTTGTTAGGTTTGATTTAGGTTTAGCTTTTTGATCCTTGCAAGATTTATAAACTGAAAATATGAGTCTTTTCTCAAAGAATTTGTTCTCATGATACTGATTTTTCATTCAATGCCTAAAGCCTCTGAACCTAGAGAGAAATACTCCGTTGGCTCAGAGGCCTTCAGATCAAGCCCACATTGCATGCCATTTTTTAAAAATAATAATATTAAGTTATCATTTAGGTACCTGTAGCAGCAGAGTCGTATTTTAAGTAAGTGGAAGTAAGTATTCTGAGTAATTAGTTCTGGTATTTTACAACTGCTCCTGCTGAGAAGTAGCAAAAATTGGAAAAAAGCCTGCAAACTCTTGCATATGAGTTTTCTGAAAAGGTACAAGTTTGCAGTGTTACCTGCTCCCAAAATGTTGAAAAAGTTCTACTACATTTCCCTTGCTGTGTTTCCAGCAATTATACTATTTCTAGAGCAATGCTGCTATGTCAAAATATCATCATATGATAAGAATATTATTGATAATGGGATCAGTCAACTCAGTAACTTTCCTTTTCTGTATTGATCAGACCATTCCTTGTGAAGAACTAACTCATGAAATTCAGCTCAAGAAGTATGGGTCACTGTTTAAAATGATGTGTTATTATAGGGAACATGCTAGTAAATGAACGTTTTTGGGTTTATAGAAACCCTATATATATAAACAGGTTTATTTTAACATGGTTGGGACTTTTATTTACTGATTACACTTAAATGTAAGTGGACTATATGTAAAATAAAAGGAGGAAGTGCTACTCTCAAATCTTATTTCAGACTTGTATTTATATTTAATTTATACATTGTAAGAGTTTCATACACATGGATAAGCTTTGTATCCATCTTGGTTTCATGTGTCTGTATAAAGAGTAATTACCAGTACATAAAACTAATCAGACAGTAAAAGGCTAAAGTTTCCCCATGGTTTCTCTCTGCTCCACTTTAGTTTTAGAAAATGTCCCCTTATAAGTGACAATTTGTTAGTGAAAAGCATAATTAGAAGATGAGCACTTCACTCACTGGTGACAGCTGTGCCACTCCCATGAATAACGGGGTCTGCTGGGCAGAAAATCCGACGTGCCTTGATTTTTCACTCTTTGGGGGAATCTCAGGAGCACCCGGTTGTCATAGTCTCTAACATCTGCTCGATAAGCTGAACTGCAATGATGCAAAACAAGGAAAACAAAGAAAAAAGCCATAAGTATGTGCAAGAAATACTTTGAAAAACACTTTATGTTGTCTCAGAAGTAACACAGCAGAGATCATTTTGGGCCCCAACCTCCTCATGCTTTGGAGATCCACACAGGAATTCCATATGGTGTGGAAATGCCTCGTGTCAGACCAAGACCTGAGTAAGACTCAGATCTGGTTTTAATTTTATAAACGGAAGTTTGGCCACTGACTGACTCCGTCTATGAAGAAGATCAGTGCTTAGCTGTAAAATTACTCTGGTACCAAAAAACACAATTTCATTAGTTGTTGTTAACCAAAATGACTCCCTGTGTATGCATGATCACAAAACAGATGTTTGATTCTGTTGTAAAAAAAAAATTAATATTTATATTAATCAGGCTGTCTTTCCCTATTCTACGTAGCTATTATCTACAGTCTTTTAAGTACTGGGATATTTAATCAACACTTCAATGAGTGTTCACTGTGAAGCTAGCATAAAAAATACTGCTTCTTATGTCATGTTTTCTTTTTTCTGCAAGTGAAGAGCAAGCATGACCCTGGAAACAGTCTGACATAAATTAATGACGCTGGTAAATAAATAAATCTGCTTTGCATGATAAGGTATCAAACAAGTTAAAATGGTTAAAAAACAGCCATGTTGATTTCTTTCCAAACAAAACAGGAAAAATCCCTCCTTGCCAACTGGACAAGACCTAACTTCATAACAAAGCTGTTATTTCAACCCCTTAAGAGACTCTGAAACACTTTTCAGAGGGATTTTAGTTTTAGGAGATATTTACAAGGCATAGGCCCAGAAACAATTAGCTTATTATAATCTTAATAGTAAATTGTGGTGGTTAAGAATAGGGGTTTTGTTGTTTGGTTATTTTTTGGGTTTTTTTTTATGAAGTAGCATATGGTCTTGTGAGAGTAGAGGAAGGAGATGAAAATCAACAGATTGAAGTGGTTTTCTAAGTGCCTCCATTTCATAAAATTCAGAAATGTTCAAGTGAGCCTGGCAATAGAAACGTGTAATACAATTATTCACAACATGTAGGTTCTTCAGGAGATCTGTAGCTTGTCTCTCTAATATGGCAGTATTGCTTTCTGATGTGCACACTCCACCACCTGCCACAAACTCGGAAGAAGGTTACAGGGGGCTGTGTTTCTTTGCACCCTCCAGCCTCACCCTTCCCCACTCTTCACCATGCTCACAGGTGGAAACAAGAGCACGGCAACCCGCAGAGAACGGGCAAAAGCTTGGGACGATGCCTACCTTGCCAAGCAGTTCTCCTCGGCAGCACATCTCAAGTTATACATGGACATCCTCTGGACATATGTGGACGCCTGGATGTAATAGGGATCCGGGACTAAGTCAGGGAGACCTGCAGTTCATCAAACCAACCACATAACAGCAAGATCAACCCAGGACACGTTTGCAAATATTTGGCTACCATCCCAATGGTAAACGACGTTAGGGGCCGTCGTTTTGCTACGGACCCCTGCCCTCCGTTAACCTCGCATTCCCCTTTGCTCAGGCTTGTCCCAAACACCCCATCGCAAGCACGACGCCCAGACCCCTCGGTGGGCTTATCGGCAGCTCGCCCCTCTCCCAGACGCGGGGAGCGGGCTGCCCGCCGCCCGAGAGCCGGGCGAACGCTTGCCCGGTCAGGTTTTGCCCCGAGCGGGGGCCAGCAGGGCAGGCGACCCCCGCAGCGCATCCCGCCGGGACCGGCGTGCGCAGAGCCAGCGGGTCGTGCGGCGGGGCCGAGGCCGCCGCCAGGGGAGGGACGGGACGGGCGGCAAGGAGGACTCTTACCGTACTGGAAGTAGCCGGTGCCATAGCCGGGTCTGTACCTGCTGCCCTGGCGGGGCCTCTCGTAGGTGTCGTAGTAGTTGTAGTAGGGGTTATCGTCCGTGTACTTGTAGGGGTTGTAGGGGTCGTCTCCTACCATGACATCGTCCCGGCCGGGCCTGAAGTTGCCCAGGGGCGGCAGGCTGCCGACCCCGGTGCTGCTGCGGTTGCCGTCGGTGCCGGTGCCGCCGGCGGGGCTGGCGGGGGCGCTGGGTCTCGGCGCCCCCGAGGAGGCGC
>VZTI01000214.1:1027756-1119579 GCA_013397865.1 Struthidea cinerea
CCGAGCCGTGCCGAGCCTGCGGCGGGCGGGCGCGCTCAGACACACGTAGGCTGCCAGAGTATGCCGTGGGGCAGAGCCAAAGTATGCAAAGGAAAAATGCTATTAGCTCATCAGCGCTGGAGAGACTAGAAAAGGGGTGGCGGGGAGGGGGAAGGGGCCGCTGGCGAGAGAGGAAACATGTTTCTGGAAAATGTGCTGGCCGGCACATCTCCCGGGCTGGAGCAGCTGCTGGTGACCTTCGTCTCAGCTCTGAGTAACAGTCGGATCCCCTTAATGACCTCTTAATTAGGAGAAAACTTCCATCAAATAAACTCTTGACTATTGACTTTTGGGTTTTGTGCATATGAGTCACACGAGAAATATATTGGCGATGGTCCTCCCGGAGTAAGTTTTCATTGAAAAGTGAAATTTCACATGGGAGAGGCTTAGCCCCGTCACCAGAACAAATAAACCTAGTTCGGGTAGTGTCTCCCCAAAACCATCCTGGGGAAGAGGAGCAGGCTGCGGCCCGAAAACCTCTCCCTTCCTTCCTGCTTTTACAAGAGTTCATCAAGGCTGTGTTTTGATAAGTACAATCACCCAGCAAGGCAAATGAATTGAGGTCCATGGATTTCAGCCAAAATTTCTTTTGGGTGTATTTTTCCAAGGGCTGTTTGCTTATGAATCCTTGCAAAGCAATTGAGGAGAATACACAAAAGTTCTCCTTCACCAAAAGTTTGGTGGTGAGGATATTTAAGTGAATCCTGTCAATGATGATCAGCCTGGGCTGGAGGTTTTCACCCTACTCAGGTAGATTCAAGACAACCTCGGACTGCTGCCAGCTTCCCCACATCAGGTTAACAGTCCACAAGTTACTGGCCAGGTAGATATTTGCCACTGGATTTTGATGTTCTTGATACACTTCTCCTGTCATTTTTTGTCTGTAGTTTATTTTAATTGCATATTACTTTAAGTGGTGCACTCTTAATAATTGAAAACCAGCAAAATGTGGTCCCACATTGCGGCTGTGGTGGATGGTGAAAGCTGATTTACACTTCTATAGGATTATTAGTTGTAGTGCTCATCTTTGAAGTACTTTCACCACCCTGAAATCAGTGGTGCCAGCCTGTGCGTCAAAGGTCCCCCGAGGACAGGGGGGTCACTGGCTCTGACCGGCACCAGGCGCTCACCACGCCAGGCTTGCTCGCCCTGCTCTAACCATAAAAATGGTCAGTCTGGAGAGCCCTGAGGAGCATAAGGCAGGTGTGCTCCAAAGACAGCAAAGTCTTCTCACTTGAGAATGTACCCAATAGCCAAGTGGGTGCTTGTTACCACTGCTAGCCAGCACCAGGCTGGTGGGGAGCATCTGCAGGACTGGGTCCCCAAGCAGAACAGTAACCCATGTCTTTCCACAAGGGGGTTGTATGTGCTAGTTTGGGCAGTCTGCTGCAGAGGCGGTTGGGTTTGGGCTCTCTTATTCATTGTATTTGCAGACTGTTCATCCCCTGTGATCTTTCTCACTGTGGCTTTGAAAATATTATTGTCCATTTAAGGGTTTGCCTGGAACAATCAGTGACTAAGGCTGAGTAAAGCGGAAAGGTTGAAGATAGGGAAAATGCAACACTGAAGGAATGAGGTTTCTGTCTTTTTAATCTTCCTCTAAATCTTACTAATGTTACAAACAGCAGGTTGTTGCCCAGTGTGTGATATTAGACAATGTTTCCACCCAGTGGGATTCCAGCCATTTTTTCTTATGCCTGATTAAGTTACTACTTTTCATGAAACCGGAGAAAGCATATTTGAGACTGGTATTCTCACCCATCTATCAGCCATTCACACTGTTTGCCATTTTTTCCATAGCACAAGTGTCATTTGCTAATTAGGGTTCATAATGCCTGGAAAGCGCTATTAGCATCCCTAGAGAGTCGTGTCCTTCACTTAGCATTAGGTGCCTGTGTCCATTTAACTACTGTCCTCTCCCCACAGGTTGCCTGATTACACCAGGTTTTTACGTGATGGGTCTGAATAGACCATCAAAAAGCCCTGTGACCGGAGGTGTGGAGGCGAAGATTCCTGAAATACTTTAAAAAGACACATAAGCAAGTCAGGTACTGTGACTGCTTTAAAACTGCCCTAAAAACTGTCAAGCACTCTGATATTAAACTTTCTCATGAGGTTGATACAGCTTCTTTGTAAAGTCCAGTTCTGATACTGATCACAGTTAATTTAGTTACTTAAGCTTTTGCCTACCCCTTTCTTTTCTGTCTGGAATGGCTGGTATGCCGGGGTACTTGTCGCACTGGGGCTTTTGACTTCTGCCACCTACAGAAATAAATAGAGTCTGTATCAACTGAGAAATAAAATCTCCCTTCACTAAAAAATGACGCTAATTAAAGCAGATGTCAGTAAGTAATTGCAGTAATGTCTCAAAACCTCGTATCAGGTGGTAAATTATATTTAAATTTACTTGTAAGGCTGTTGCAGTCCTCATTCAGACGTTACAAATAGAAAAATGTCTTCAATGGCATGAGTAGCATTTGGAGTTACCCTAATGTGTACACTACTGCTAAATTGCTAATTCAGTTGCGAATCTTGAAAATGGAAAAATATTAACCTGCTCACCAACAAAAATACCCCAAACAGAACCAAAGCTATTTGAATTTGGCATGTCTTAGTACATGTTCCAAGACAGACATTTTAAAGTTCTTTAGTCTTACTATTTGATATGTGTATGAAAAAAGTATGATAGTGTAGAAAAGGGGAAACAATGTTAAAAGTCAGTTTACGTCAATCACATCATTTGTTACTTTTAATATTATTTTTTAAATATCAGTTCTGCAGTTATGGGTTGGATAATTTGTGGTTTTGTTTAGTCATAAACTGGTATGCTTAGCTAGAGTCACACACATGAAACAAGAAATAGAAATAGTTTTATAAAATCCTAACAGGAAACTGTACAAACTTAATATGTGTTAAATATATTTATAAACCGATATTTTTTCATTTGGGATTGAAGGGTTGTTTGTTGAGGAGTCACTACAAGAAAAATCTTGAAAAGTAGTGGTTGGTTTCAGCTTTTTCTAGCTGGGAAAAATTCAGTGTGCTCATCTGATCTATGCTTGAGTGGACAAAGAACTTACTCTGATTCTTCTGTTTGCATGAACACCGAGTTGCAGCTAGATTATTCAAATTGATCTTATTTTGTAGATCTTACTCATAACACTTTTTATAAATTGCCATTTTTTGTATTCAAATATTAAAATTGTGGAATTTTGTTGCACACCAGAACACTGTGGATTTTTCTGAAGCATATTTTACACAAGGTCCAGGTATCTTTATCCAGGAAGTTGCTTGTAACTCCATTGGATTAAAAGGTTCCTAATTACAATGAATTCCCCTTAATAATTGGAATTAAGATGTAAAGGTATTCTTTACAGCATGTGAACATTACTAGAAACTAAGAACAGTGAGTAATTTCAGATTCAGGTCTGTAATGAGGTTTCTTTAAACAAACCAACTTAATTAGAGACAAGGGTTATAGACTCTTTCTGACATCAGTAGTCTTCGGAGCAGACAGTTATTATTTTTACAGAAGTTAGTCTTCTAGTTAAATTTAGTTACCCTTTGTATGTCTGATTTTGAAGTCTCTAATCAGGCAACTTTCCACTACCATAAGTAAAATGCAAAACTAAACTTTCAGACTTTTTTTCCTGCTCTGAATTTATAAAGGAACAAATAGATTTTTGTTGTTTTAATGAAACCGTCAATTTGTTGAAAAAAGAATATTATTAGAATTTTATTAGCAGGTAACCTCCTCAATTCAAAATTAACAGCCAAAAGGCCTCCTGTCCCTTACATAATATTTTACATTTATCTCTCTGCATTACAATACTAGTTTGTGGTTGCTTTGTTTTATACACTATAGGTGGAACTGCTGAACTGCAAATACCTGCACCAGATGAAGTAGATTAATCATACTTGTCTATCTCTTCAGGATCTGACAACTCGATCAGGAAAAGCAGCTACAGGACCTTTTCTTGTGTGGTGAGGGCTGAAGACAAAGCCTTCTGATATCAGTGGTTTTTTTGTTAAATCAGAGGTTTGCAATGAGGTTTTAACAGCAGTATTTTTTAAGGCTAGAGTATTGATGTCTTGCTAAAGTTGAACACGAGTGGTTTCACAGGATGCAGTTACATGGTTTCTTTCTTGAATGTAAGTTTTAAAAGAGCATAGTGAATATTAAACAAGAAGCCTTTCACTTCTTGAATTTATAGTGTGTTTCATGTCTGTACATTTTTTCTAACTCTCCTATTTGTTTTCTGTCTTCCATGATTTCCATAAAAGCGAGATTTCTAAAATTGTGAGATAAATAGATAAATATGCAGTTACTGCAAATTCAATCAGAGATTTGAAAATCCACCGAAGCTTTTTCTTGTCTTATACGTCAGCATCTATAATGAAAGCTTCCCTAACTATTGTCCATGTAGTATTCATTGCAACGGTATGCATGTTGTCTGATGACACATACAAAGGAACAGAAATCCAAGACACTCAAAGTAAAAAGCCCATTATCTGTGCATTAACACCTGTGATAGGTGCTAGAGTTAGCTTCATTTAGCAAGGTCGATAAAATTCAAATTAGATTAGTACAGTGTATGTGTAAATAGTGCTTTATTGCTCAGGGAGTTCAGTCCTTTACTATCTCCACAAGCTGAGCACGTGCTAAAGGACTGTCCCCAATCCCGGACACAAACATCTAATTTTATTGAAACTTGTGAATACTGAGGAGGGGTTACTGTGAAAAACACAAACTGGCTGAACAGTTCTATACACAGGCACATCTTTGTTCTGGTGGTGCTCCAAAATGAGTCTTCCCTTCTGCAGATTTTTACGAAAGCAAGAAAACCCATCTAGTAAGCCCAAGCTGAGGAAGGCTTGAGAGAACAATTAGTTTTGAATCGAGATATTCACCAGGTTGAGATTATGAGCATTAGCTATAAAGGGAGAGAAGTGGATAGCTTTCCAAATCTGTAATTTTCCTTCCATCTTCAGCAGGGCTTAAGTCCCTGTAAATCATTCACAAAGAGGAACACTGTCCAACATAATATGAGAGCAGAGCACGTCAGCAGAAATTTTGGAACATGATTTTACTATGCATCTCATCAAAAACTCTCCTAAATACCTGGATGTGATAGTTTTTTTCATAGCATCCTTGTCTTCATAACTATCCCTGAATTTGCGTGGCCATCACAGAGACAGGTAATTTTATTTGTGGAACTTCAATGCCTGATGGAAAAATGCCAGAGAAAACCTCTCTTTCAAATCCCAAGGTGAATTTTCAAAATGGACATTAGAAAAAAATGTGGTGTTATACTGACAAGGCTCAGTTAAAACAGCAATCAGTATTGCCCTCCGTAATGCGAATGTGAATGCATAAAAAGTGGGACACTGATGATGGTAAATAAAGAACTGGCAGAGGAACTCCTGTATCCCTATGCCTAGGATTTTAATTGTCTGCTGCTTTGTTTTCACTGGGGAATATGTACACAGTAAAAAACAAGCAACCCCCCTGCGCCTTTGCATTAGAATATTTAGAGGTATCAAGGACATTAGAAATAGAGTTTACGGTTTGCATTCAAAAAGAAATGAGGGTAGAATGGAAACAGTTGAATGGCACAACTTCTCCAAAGTGAGATCTGCTTCTAGCAGGACACAGAAACTTGACAAATGTCTTCTGATAAGAGAGGCAGGTTCCAACTTGTGAGTTCTATTAGCCAAGCTCCCACAGAAAAAGAGTATTTTTTAGGCATCTATCCGTCCTGGATATGTACAGCAGTGCTTTGCTGTATCTGATGTCAAAATGGAAATACATGATCAGGAGGCAGTATGTTTCTAAAATAAATATCTCATATTTGCAACTCAGTCTTGGTTCCCAGCGTGGTATTAGCAAGCAAATGTTTGATATTATTAACACCTATTGGTTCTATTTTGCTTATCAGACAGCTATGTTCAGAAAGTTTTGTACGTAAACCCTGGAAAAGGTTTTCTGTGTGGATTACATAAACATACCTGGTGCATCCTCCTGGAGGATCTGTCAAGGCATGTGCATGACAGGGAGTTGATTAGAGGCAGCCAACATGGCTACACCCACGGCAAAATCCAAAGAGTTGCCATCAACAGCTCAGTGTCCAAATGGTGATCAGTAACAAGGGTCCCTCAAGGGCCCATATTTGGTGCTCAATATCTTTACTATTGACACAGACAGTAGGATTGAATGCACCCTCAGGAAGTTTTCTGAGTGGTGCAGTTTCCTTTGCTGGAGAGAAGGGGTACAACACGCACATCCAGCCCAGAAAGCCAGCTGGATCCTGGGCAATTCTGCTCCTCTGCTCTGTTCTCCTGAGATCCCACCTGGAGTACTATGTCCAGCTCTGGGGTCCTCAGCACAAGAAAGATATGGACCTGTTGCAGCAGGCCACAAAAATGATCAGAGGACTGGAGGACCTGCTTATGAAGACAGACTGAGAGAGTTGGGGTTGTTCAGCCTAGAGAACAGAAGGCTCCAGGGAGACCATCTAGCAGCTTTTTAGTTTACAGAGGAGGCTTATAATAAAGATGGAGGGAGACTTTTTACTGAAGCCTGTAGTGACAGAACAAGGAGGAACATTTTTATTCTGAAAGCAGATAGATTTAGGTTAGATACAAGCAAGAAATTTTTTTACAACACTGGTGGTGAGACATGGAAAGAGGTTGCCCAGAGGAGCTGTGGATGACCCATCGCTGGAAGGGTTCAGGGCCAGGCTGGATGGGCTTGCAGCAACCTGGTCTAGTGAAGGTGTCCCTGCCCATATCAGGGAGGTTGGAACTAGATGATCTTCGAAGGTCCCCTCCAATCTAAACCATTCTATGATTCGGTGAAAATAGACTTATTTCCAATCCTGAAACAAACCAGCTTACATATAACAGTAGAGATATGCCAGTTTGCCTGAAGTGATGGTCTGGACTGGTGAACATTTCTTGGCTTCTGAGCATTTCTTTGTCTGGGCATAACTAATTAAACTACTTTAAGAAGATTGAAATAAGTAGTATATAATTAAACTACTTTAAGAAGATTGAAATAAGTAGTATATAATTGAATAAGTCTTGGGAAAAACGGATTTTATTTATTTACCTTCTTTATAAGATGAAGAGAACACTAAACCTATTGAGAAGTTGTTTGTTGTTCAGATTGTCTTCCTATCAAGTACAGGATCTTGGTTCTGCTATCTTTCCTCCTTGCTACTCTTGTTTTTTTTCCAATTGTTATGTCCTTTCTCAAGTCAGTTGTAAGCTCCCCAGGGCAGGGACCATGGCTTCCTATGTGTCAGCTCAGTGATGCTCACAGCAGGGCACAGAGTCTGACTATTACCTTTGGCCACCACTGCAATATGAAGAGCAGCCCTGAATACAGAATGCTGCATTGAACAAATGAGACATTTAGAACATGTGAAAACCCTCATGCAGCTGTGTGTGTTATTGAACAGAGCTGACCCTCAGCAATTCTGACTCAAATAAAACACCCATGGTGGTTTCCCCTTTGGTCTAAATTTCATCATAATATTTTGTCTTACATACCAATATTATGAACTCTTCTACTACTCTACTTTATAGTAGATCCTTTTTGAAATACCTTCCTAATCTAATCCCTGTTTTCATCCGCAAGTAATTATCAGATTTCACTTTAGATATTCTCAGTGATTGGGGAAATTATTTGAAGTGAAACATTACATCATGCAGTTAGCTTGAAAGCAATGTTTATAAAAATATGTTGAAGGCATATTAGGGCAATTACTGTAATATTTGCTTTACCATCTAAGAATAGAAGAAAAGTGTATACTTAGAAAGAACTTGTTTGACTTTAATGAGCTGAAATAAACTTGATGTTAAATACTTTTTTCCCTCACAGTGAACAGACTCAAGAAGCTTCTAACTGAAGACCATTCCTTGTGGGCAAGCTCGGATCCTGTCATGGTAGGCCAAGCTGATTTCACTAGGTTTATTCTGAGTCAAAGCCTCACACAGTAATTGATTTAAACTGCTCTTATATGTGCCATTTCAAAGCATTCAAGATTATCTCAACATCTGACGTCATGTGAAATTCCTGTGAAAAGAGGCATTTTATTCAAAAGTATGTACATTCAGCTCTACACTGTAGTGGCAGGTGGCTCCCACCTCCTCCATCTCTCCGGCTGACTTGTCTCCCTGTGTTATGTCTGGGCAGTATGATAGCCTCAGGTGAGGTCTGACACTGCTAATCGGGCCCATGAAAGGACAGGCAATAGGCTGGGGGAGTGCACAGACAGCAGCCTTGACTCTGGTGCAACACTGACTTCTCTGTAGCATGGAAAGCACTGGGGAAAAGCTGTGGTTTCACACAGTGGCTGTGTTTGTGTGTGTTATCTGTGTGGTGACACACATGATGTGAGGACATGAGATGGGGAAAACCAGGAACAATTAAACCCCTTACTTATCCTCCCCAGTAAATCTACAGTTAGACCCACAGTGCTTTTCCTTTTGGTCTAGTTTTACCATGGTAATTTCTTTCTGTACTCGCTCTTGTTAAACAAAACTTTCTGTATGCATCTATCTATATAACATTGTCTCTAACTACAAGTACAATTTCCCTGCATAGCTTGAACAAAATCAAATTCCTGGATCTACACAGACCATCAAAAAACCCCACATACAATCCCAGCCTTCGGGAGATTTAATACTTCTGATCACCTCCATCATTTGTTATGGGGAACTCAGGAGGGGGGCAGCTGTTCTGCAGCATGGGATGTCTTACCAGTTGTAGTATGACAGACTACACCTTCCAGCACAACAGTCTGAAAGGGCTGTAGGGAGGTGTGCCTGCTCCGAGGTTTTCTGCTTTTCCAAGCGGAAGCTTCTGTGACTGCTTCAGTGAAGTCGTTGTTCGGGAACCAAGAAAGAGTTTTTCCAAGGAGTCACGAGGAATCAATAATGAACACAAAAACCTTGACTTAGCGGCACTGTCATGGACCTCTTGAGGAATGAAGAGCAGAGACTACAGAAACTGCTATGGGCTGCTGTAGGAATCATATCAGCAGAAGAGACCATGTAGAAAGACAGAACCTGATTAAGCACTGGAAAGTTTAAGAAGTAAAGATGCTGCTTGAGGACAATAAAGTACACTGAATGGTTCCAGAAGGACATGTTTCCCCCACAGGCATGAAAGAAATATGGTATGTCTGGATTCCCTTTAAAAGTTTTGTGGATAATACTGAGTTCTAGTGAACAACTCTCATGAAAATTAATTGAGTTACACCAGAGTGAGACTTTGCAGCTGCGAGTACAGCATTTAACATGTTTTTATGTGTCCTGTGGTGGACTCTTTTTAAAGAATGAAAATTCCTTCAGGTATTGTATTTTCCACATTTATTTCAGAGAAACATAAAATCACAGAATATGCTGAGTTGGAAGGGACCCATTAAGATCATCAAGTCTACCTCGTGGCTCTGCACAGGATACCCCAAGAGTCACACCACGTGCCTGAGAGCATTGACCAAATGTTTCTTGAGCTCTGACCGGCTGGTGCTGTGACCACTGTCCTGGAGAGCCTTTTCAGTGCCCAACCATGCTCTGGGTGAAGAACCTTTTACTAATATCCAACCTAAACCTCCCCTGACACTTCTTCAGGCCATTTCCTTGGGTCCTGTCACTGGTCACCAGAGAGGAGAGATCAGTGTCTGCCTCTCTTCCTTCCCTTCACAAGGAAGATGCAGAACAGCAGTCTCCTCTTCTCCAGGCTGAACAGACCAAGTGACCTCAGCCACTCCTCACACGGCTTCTCCTCAAGGCCCTTCACCACCCTCATGTCCTCCTTTGGACACTCTCTAACAGCTCAGTGCCGTTCTGTACTATGGTGCCCAGAACTATTTATTGTAGGTCTGGCTTTAGATTTTTCTCCTCATTAAAATTACAATGGTTACTAGCACAATTCTGTTGTCAAACTTTGGTTAATTAAAGTTTGAACATACAGGAAGTCGAACCAGAGCACTATCTAAAAGTCCTGAGTTAAGAAGGGCAAGGTGCTGTATTTCTCAAACAACTACTTGCCTTTCCATTATTACTGCACTGTCCTTGCAGGTTAGCATTTGCCAAAGACCAAAAAACAGCAAGAAGCAACTTCGGCTTGCAGAACGTCATGAAAGATTCAGAAGCATATTACAGAAATCTCTCCCATGACTGATCTTTGCACAACACTGAGGAAGAGCATGTTAACTCTGTTGAAGTAGTGTAAATGAGCAGTGTTGACAGAAAGAAAATGAAACATTCTTTTATAGAAATCCCTGGGGAAATCTGTAAGTAAGATTATATGTGTTAGAATTTGGATTTACAGAATTTTAAAGCCAAGAAGGACCTGTACAGTCTGATGTTATGCACAACACAGGCAATGGAAATTCACCCAGTAATTTCTGCATAAAGATCATAATTAGTCTCTGAGCTAAGATATCTTTTTTAGAAAGACAGTCTTGGATTAAAGAGGTCAAATGATAGAGAGCACACCACATCCCAAAGTCAGCTGATGCAATACTTTTTTCCCTGCCCTACAAAACAAAACAAACAAAACAAACAAAAAAGCCCAACAAAAAAAAAAAAAAAAACTACAACAACAAAAAAAACCCAAACAAAAACAAAACTATGCCTTGTTTATAATTTGAACACCTCCACTGAAGTTGTCATTTAGGATAGCACCTGTACCAAGAAAACATCTGTTAACACAAGCATGAATGAAAATGTTTTCAGCATGAAAAGTATTGACTAGAAAACTAAGAAAAAGAAAGCAAAGTTTTGTTTACTGTTCTTGTTCACTCATCTTTATAAGGTTCCTCACTTTTCCCTCGTGGCTGCTTGCTTCATGAGGGAGGATCAGGGTTGTGCTGAAGCACTGCATCAGCTTTGAAACACCTTCTGAAATGGCCCCTGCTATTACCTGGCCTTTGGAGTGACTGTCCTTCCCTGGGTTTCTAACCTTCCCTGGGTTTCTTGCCCCTGAGAAAGGGCCAAGTTGCTGTAAAGGAGCAGTTTTGGATGCTGCTGAAAAGTTTTGGATGTTTTGGATGCTTCTGGTGTGCTGAAAATGTATTTATCTAACTTTGCATTCTTCCTGCCAAATGATGGAGTGCTACTGGGCTGAGAAAACCACTAGTAAGTGTCAGCAGGGAGGAAGAGATCCCCTTACCCCCCAGAAGCATTTTGGGAAGTTTTTGTATCCATGCACCTCAAGACAGTCTGATGTCTTTCTCCCAAGGAGTCATCAAACACATGAATTAGGACAAATTGCTAAGTCTTCTCTTTTGTTATATGGCTTTTGCTTGCTGAACACTGAGATCAGAATGATTACTGCATCGCTTGAAAAATTCAAATTCCTTCGCCATTCAAAATTTATATTCAGAACACATGATCATAGCTGGATAAAACTACATTTAGGATCCACATTGTAGTCAAAAGGCATACTGGGTGGAGGGACTTCTCAAAAAAAGCCTGGTACTGGGGGACCACAGGGCTCACATCATGATTTGCAGCTTTTGCCCAGGTTTAAAAGATGCCACGTAAATGAAAACCCACACCTGCAGAAACTGGCCAGGTTCCTTTCTCTGGAGTCAAAAGATAGAAAACAGAGACCAGAAACAAGGGAGAGATTTCTACTGCAGTTAGTGTGGCCCAGGCAGTCCTGTTTTGCCTGTCCAGTTCCACTGAGTCCTGTGCACCCAGTACTGTCTGCTGCACCTCCACCTCTATGTGATGAAACCCTTACTGAAAAGTACTTCTCCCAAAAAGCCTTAAAATAAGAATAGAGGTTACTGGTACATTTATTCCTGTTCTTTTGGATCACTGGTGGCTGTGTAGCATCTGGAGAGCATCTCTTATCTCTAGGTTTTAAACTACCATTGAGACAAATTTGCCTGCATTTTTATTTTTCTCCCTGTGGCAGCACCCCAATTGTAAAAGTAATTCTCTCATAAATAATAAATTTTGTCCTCTTGAAGAATATAAGATTTAATTCAGTCATTTTCTGTGACGAAAAAAATGGTTATGTTGTTATTCGTGTCCCATGCAATCATGTTTTTACAAACAGGTATTTAAAACGTCAGAAGGATGTTCCAAGCAGTGAGCCAACTGTTGTAGGTTAAGCGTGAGAAAACAATATCCTGGAGAAGCATGGACCCAACTCATCTGTACCCATAAAAAACTAAGCACTGAGGTTAAACCATAAAATGTGGTGGGCAGTTTCTCACTGCAGTAAACCACTAGATTATTAGGTATGCAGGCAATATGTGTTTGTTTGCTCCCGTGGATACTGAAAGTATTCTGAATTCCTCAGGACTTAAAATATTATGTTATAAAATATTAAACCAATACCTTTAGGACAAAAACAGAATCCAACACATGCCACCTAAATTACTAAGGTTAAAAAATAAAAAATCAGGACTCGAGCTTCTGAAGAACTTTTTTTTTTTTTGGTGGAACATATTTCCACTTCAGCTATAAAAAACCTCCAGTTTAAACCTCTGCACTTGTTTATACCTGAGAATAATGATGTACCTTATTCATTTGCTTTTGGAGAGGGTTATTTTTGTTTCTGCTGAAGCAACTTTTTTTTTTCATTACAGCATCTTTGATGTTAACAGTTACCCTGTCTTCTTAAAGGGAGTATCCTGTTAAAGAAAACTAAGAAAATTATATGCCTCAATCCAGCAGGACAATTTATTGTTGTTTATGTCTGCAGTGGACTTAACAGCAACACATCAAGCATTTTTTTCCCTGGGGAAACCAAACAAATGCTGTCCTCCTTTTGTTAATGAACACACAGATTTTTCAGAGTTCAGCAAAAGTTAAACCTCCTGAAAGAGAAGAAAATGAACTAAATAGGTTTCTTAAAAAGAGTATGTGCTGGGAAAGAAGCAACTCAAGAGTGCATTCATATGAAGACTGTTGTGAAAGCCATTTCTTAGAACAGATCTTTTTCAATTCGTTTTTTCCTTCTAAATGCTGATCGTTAGGGTGGAGTTTTTTTGTTGTTTTCTAATGCAAATTTCTGTGGCATTAATTCTGGGAATTTTTCCAGTAAAACACATTCTTCCATTTAGCACAAGGGGAAATTCTCAGCAGCAATTCTGAACTGTTTTTTATTTTAGCAAGATGGGTGAGGAAACCTTTGTTTTGTTTTGAGAGACCCTTAGACCTACTGGGTGCAATGCGGTAATATTTAATCCCAGAACTGCAGCTTTTTCAGAACCAGTGATGGTACAAATAAATATTTATCCCTTGGTAAAAAAGAAAAAAAATGGCATACCATTCAGTAACTTGGGCCTTTCTAGCTATCAGCAATGTTCTGTGTGCTCATTGCCCTCTCCTGGTCTCCTCTGGTAATTTTTCAGGTTTCATATATCTAAAATGGAACATTAAGCACTCCCTGGAGAGATTTCTGCCTTTCCCAGTCGAAGATATCACTCACAAACACATTTTTTCAGGTAGCACAAGTGAATCCTCATCAGTGTGCAGGTACCAGGCTAAGAGGTTTCACTGGAGTCACACCTGTGAGCTCTCAGCTCCCTGTGCTGCTGCAGCACCTGTCTGCAATGCCTGCTTAGGGCCATGCTCACAATTCTTGAATTCTTTCCTAAAAAGAGCTTTTGGTAACATCCTGCCTTAAATACCTGCAACAAAAGGAAGCTGTTGTGAGAAAATAGATCATTACAGGTAGGGATTCCTCAGAGGGCAGAGGTGTATGTTTCTTCATGAAACACATGAAGCCCAGCTTCAGCAGCTTGCTCAGTGCCCAGGCAGGTTCTGAGTATCTCCAGGGATGAAGATCCCACTTGCTTTCTGGGTCTGTTCAAGTGTTTCACAACCCTTGCAGTAGATAATTTTTCTTAATATTAAGTTTCCTAAGTTTTAATTTGATGAGGTTGTTCTTTAGAACAGGACCTTTCATTTCATAGAGGAGAAAGCTGATGTTTTCAGAGGAACCACAGAGATTAAAAGTCATGACTGGCACAGAGAAGGGGAATAGGGAGATACTTTTTTAGTACCCAAAAATATGACCATTGCTAAGTTTACACTAAAATAGTTTTTTTCACTAGCATATAATTACCTTCTGAATTTACTACTTCTGAGTAATGTAGAGGGCAACAATGCTATCTTATTTATACACATATTTAATTTGTGCGTGTGTATTTTACGCATGTGTGCACGCATATATAAAATATTTCATTTAGAAAGTTATTCTCTCACCTGCTCTCCTGTTTCTGTGAAATGAGGATGCTGAAGTAGTAAAAGAGACTTTGAAGGCCCACACCTGAGGGAAGACTCTCCCAGGAATGGAAGTGTGACAATGAGCAAGCCAAGTGTCTTGCAAGGGCAGCTTCATAAGGGTCACATCAGCAAGCCCAGGGGTGTAACTAAGACACAGTAGTGAGTCACCCCAGATTTTCCTCCTTTGAATGACAAGAACCTGTGTTTTATAATGCAAAATCAGCATTTTTAATTTATCAAATCCCCAGTTATTTGCTCTGTTAGAAAACCTGCATGAAGATCTACAATTATTTAAGCAGTTTTGGATCTCACAAATTCATACACTCTCACAAACAAGCAGATGCAGTGCTGTTGTGAAAGCCAAAATATTGGGACATTCTTGAATCTTCACTTTTCCTTTAGCTATGTTATGTATTAATCTACATTTGAAGATAATTCCATTCAGATCCCAAACTGTCCAGGAAGTATGCTGGTGGTTCCAAGACCTCCCAGGAGTAAGAAAAGTCTTTAACTTCTGATGGGATGTGACTTTAAACTGGCTGTTTAGACTAAAGAATTTGTCTAAAATAACTTCACAGTGCTCCCAAAATAATCTGTCTGCCAGATTTAACAGACATTCTGGTAGGTTTTAGTGGAAATATCCACATCCTGGAATCTGGCTTTTATATAACATGGTAACACTAAAAGGGGTTAGAACTCTTGGTTGTCCTACAGCTAAAGATATACAGCGACTATTAGCACACTAGCCACAAGGCATCATACCCTATGCTGTTCTAGGTAGATCCATAGCCAGAGAACAAAAGAGGCTATATCATGTGCCACGTAGAGGCAGTGGTTATCTAAGACACATCAGTGTCTTTGAGTTCAAGGTGAGAGAGTCTTGTAGTTTAAATTGAGAATAAAGAGCAATTCCTGCAGTGGTTACACACACATTATTTGTTATGTGTCTACATACTTCAGAACAATCCAAATCCATGACAAACTACATGACTCTGAAGGAGACCTAATGCATGAAAATGGTTAGAAAGGTATGTGTTATTCTGTCTTTCCTTTAGTAATCTTCATGTTTGTCCAGGAGTACACCCAGGACCGTAGCACCAGATCCTCTTAAACACCTCCAGGGATGATGACTCCACCACCTCCCTGGGCAACCTATTCCAGTGCCTGACCCCCTTAACAGGGAAAGACTTTTTTTCTGATATCTAATCTGAATCTCCCTTTTCTCAGTTTAAGGCCATTTCTTCTGGTCCTCTTACTGCAGGTATAGTATGAGAGACTGATCCCTACCTCACCACAACCTCCTTCCAGGAGGCACAGCAGGGCACTTGCCATTTTCTCCTGGATTGTGGAGGCTTCCCTGATCTCCCCATCACCAATTTCCATCTCAGGGAGCTGGGTACTTTGAGGACAACTGGTTTTGATATTAAAGACTGAGGCAAAGAAGGCATTAAGCACCTTTGCCTTTTCCTCATCCCCTGTCACTATAGTACTCTCTGCTATCAACGAATGATGGAGACTCTCCTTGAGCCTCCTTTTCCACTAATGTATTTATAGAAAATTTTTTGTTATCTTTAACCATAGCTGCCAAATCAAATTCTAGTTGAGTTTTGGCACTTCTAATCTTCTTATATCTTGGTTCTCCCAAGATACCCTTCCAGACACGGTAGATTCTCTTTTTCCTCTACGTGCTAGCCTAACTTCTCTGTTTAACCAAGCTGGTCTTTTTCTTCCCACAACTTGTCTTTCTACACATTTGGACAGCCTGCTTCTGAGTATTTAACAGTTTCTTTTTAAGGCACACGCAGCCTTCCTGGACTCCTTCATCCTTCAGGAATGATTTCTGCTATTCTCCTCATAGCTCCAGGGACACATGTGTGTGTAAGATCAACTAATTTGATTTTTCAAATTGTAGCACCAAATTAATACTCAGGCAGAGATTTTAAATATATTTTTAAAATATATTTTTAACAGAATTTTGTACTCTAGGCTCATTTCTAAGTGATAAAATTTATTTAACTAAGAACAGAAAGCCCACTGGAGATTGAAGAGTGCAAATACTTTTCTGTTAAAAAGTGTTTTAAGTGTACTTAAGAAACCATAAATGCGAAGCAATTTTAAACAGAGAGCTGAAGATTAGCTAAAACAGTACAAGAGAATAGGTGCAAAGCAGTATCTCAAATGCAGTGCAGAAGAAGGCGGACAACACCTGGTCAGCTCTCTCCGACTCTGTGGACGTATACTGCTAGAAAATACTGCACTATATGGTGATAATAGCTCCGTGGATGACAGCCTTCTTTTAGACTAACTGACCCTGCTGCCCAGCACAAAGGTAGGAAGTGCTGCATTGTTTAAGGTACAGCATGTTACGTGAGGTGAGGGGAGAATTAGGGTTTAAATAACTTGCAACCATTATACGTCTATAAGTGTTCAAGAAAGAAAGGATGTTAGCCTTGGCATAAAAGCCAAGTGATAACGTGAATGAGTAACTACACCCACATAAATTCCCCTTTATACTTGCATCATAAGTCATTGATGCAAAACTATTTATAACTTATCTTCACATCAAAATAGTATGTATATAATAATAAATTACTTATAATGTGTAAGCAGACAAACAGATTTTTGCAAGGCTGGTAGTATTTATATTTATGCTGGTAGTCTTCACCTATACAACTTATTCAATTCAAATTAATAAGTTAGCAGAACAGTGTCTTTAACTCTCAAACAATTACACCTTGAAATGTCCCCAGTCTAAATTAAATTCAAGAATTTTTATATCGTTGAAACCAGACAAAACTCTATATAAAGCTTTAATTATACCTGTAAATGGTACCAAGATTTTTTTGGAGATCCATTCAATCTGAAGGTCTGTGATTTCTCATCAAGATGATTTTATGCTCTTGGCTCAGTTGTGGTTATCCAAAACACAAATTTGTTCTGAACTGTTCATCTTTTGGTGGGGGGCATAAGGTATTGCATATTTTTTTTTTTTCCATCAGTTCTTTTTCCTCTGGCTACTCTTTGCAACAGCACACTCTGAGTGTGCATCTCTGTTAAGCCATTCTATCAGCCTCTATCAGCTTCGTTCCAGCTTAATGGACATGATTCTTCCACTGTTTTGTACTACTGTGATTCCCATAATTTGCCAATGAGGGATGCCACAGCTGGCGGCTCTGCCATTCCAGACTTTTAGTCAGTACGAAACATTTCCAAAATACAAACAAAAGCGCTAGTTACTTCAGTTGACTGCCTAATTTAACAGGAAGAGAATATTATTCCCAAATATCATTGCAGTTTAGAGTCAAAGTAAAGCTGAACTATTATTTGTAAAGCAAAACACACCTGTTTCAGCTAGAAGTACAAGGATGAGTCGCTAGATCTACAAGGATGAGATGGGAAAATTCTCCAGCAAGCAATATGAAGCAAGAAATGTCGGAGCACACAGTCTTGTACATAGCTGTCATTCTTAACCTCATTTTAGGACAGGACATGATGCTGTATGTGTATGGCTAAGTTTCACTTCATTCCTTGCATAAGGGAAAAACATGTAAACCAGACAAAACCAGGAAAACCAGAAAAATTAAATGCTCAGCTTTTATTAAAGTAGGTGTCACTTTACGTCTAAAGCAAGTGAATAAATCATATTTTGCCACAGCCTCCTCCTAGGGGAGGACTGATAAGTTATGGCCTAGACAAGAGGTCCATGTGTTGGGTGGGGAACTGTGTGAATGCACCAGGGGGGTGGTGGCAAATAGTTCCTTTTAAAACCAGAAGCCTGGCACAAGTGGATTCCCCCAGGGATCAATACTGGGGCCCAATGCTCTGTTTAATAGCTCTGTAAAATCACCCCAAGACAGCAAGTCATGCAGAAAATGGGATAAGGTGTACCTTGATAAAGTTTGCTGATGATTCTAAACTGAGTGGGGATGTGGGCACTTTGGAAGAAAGAGCCACCCCTCAGGAATCATAAAATCATAGAACATGCTGAGTTGGAAGGGACCCATCAGGATCATTGAAGTCCAACTCTTGGCTCTGCACAGGACACCAAGAGTCACACCATGTGCCTGAGAGCATTGTCCAAACACCTCTTGATCTCTGTCAGGCTGGTGCTGTGACCACTTCCCTGGGGAGCCTGTTCCAGTGCCCAGCCACCCTCTGGGTGAAGAACCTTTTCCTGATATCCAACCTAAACCTCTCCTGACACAACTTCAGGCCATTCCCTCAGGTTCTGTCACTGTCACCACAGAGAACAGATCAGTGCCTGCCCCTCCTCTTCCCCTCATAAGGAAGTTGTAACTGCAGTGAGGTCTGCCCTCAGTCTCCTCTTCTCCAGGCTGAACAGACCAAGTGCCCTCAGCCACTCCTCACACGGCTTCCCCTCAAGGCCCTTCCCCATCCCCGTGCCCTCCTTTGGACACTCTCTGACAGCTCAGTGTCTTTTCTGTATTGTGGTACCCAAAACTGCCCCCAGCACTCCAGATCCGTACAGGCTGGAAGAGTAGGATAACAGGAACCTTATGGAGTTCAACAGAGACAAGTGTTAAGGTTTGGCACATGGGAAAACATAATCCATGAGTGCAGCAGGGGCTGGGATCTACCCGGCTAAGGAGCAGCTCTGTGGAAAGGGACCTGGCTGTCCCTGGACCAGCTCAGTGAACAGTCCTGCTATGGCAGAGAAAGCCAGGGGGATGCCAGGCTGCATCAGCAAGGACATCATCAGCAGAGATAGAGGAGTCATTACCTCACTCTGCTCAGCATTTGTAAAGCTACACCTGGAACGCTGTGTTCAGTTTTGGCCCCTGCCACACAAAATGAAAGAGATGGATAGGCTGGAGAGAGTCCAGAGAAGGAACACAAAGAACCAGGAAGCCTGACAGATGGGAAAAGACTTAGCAAAAATCTAATCACCATGTTCCAGTATTTAAAGGGTGGCTACAAAGAAAATTGAGACTCCCCTTCCACAAGGAATCACATGGAAAAGATGAGGGGCAATGGGTACAAGTTATTCCTGGGGATGTTCAGTTTAGGCACTAGAGGAAAGTTTTTCACCTTGAGAACTATGAACCATTGTGAAATAAAAATCCCAAGCCAAATTCGATATTAAAATTTTATATCATAAAATTTATTAAAAGTCCGAAATATCGGAAACATGATGCCACGATCGAAAAAGACACAGTACCAAGCCCGGGGTTGGAATTGGGTGAACGTAAGTCTGGCCTCTATCGCACCAAACCTCCCTGGTTCACACCTGCTGCTTTTTGCAGCGGGCTTATATACTATGTTCCGAGCAGAGTTTTGGAGTTTTGGAGAGTTAACTTCTATTCAACATGTTCATAAAGGGATTTTTTTCTAGGGGCTAAGGTGGACAAAAGCTCATCTTGTCCTTGATTATTCTTTCATCACCGGGGAGTGTTATCAGATGTCTCTCGATGTTCCATATCTAGGTTTCGATCCGCTCGTTATCACCTGGCCAGGGAGGAGTTCTCGCTGATATGGATGCTGAGGACTCTTCTTTAGAGATGTATATGTCCAGGTGGTGTTGTATGATATCTCAGCGTAATGCAGATCCTTTCCCGGCAGAAGGGATTTTCCTAGAAGCCGTCCCTTTCGGATGCAAATGTCGTCCGGGCGAGCACGGCATTGTGTTCAGCCCGGACTCATACTCTATTCGAATGCAAAAAGCTGAACGGGCAGAGACTACACCCTGTTCAGGGCGAGTCTGCAGTTTTAAGATGTAAATGTCCCTTTGGCGAAAAAATACATGATTCCCGGAATCGCATTCGGCTGAGCCCAAGAACACCCCCCCACACCAGGATCCACGACACCATTTACCAGTATGGTATTTCATATCTGAGCGTGAATTAACCGATTTTATATATAACAATTGGATTAATCTCCCCAGGAAAGTCATGAATTCCCGCTCATGATTGGGGAATTTGGCTGAACAGAGTGCTGGGTCATCTTGTCTACACTGTGCTTTTGCCAGGAAAGTTGGTCTGCCCTTGATCTCCCCTTCCAATCCTACTTGATCATTCTATACAACAGACAGTAATTCAGTTGCAAAGTAAAACTACTACTTAGCAATTTAATTATTTCTATGTATATTATTTCTGTTATGGTTTCAGCATGAGTTGAATGCACAAAAAACCCAACCTAAGGAATCATCACTGTATTTTAATAAAGAAATTATTTTGATTGTAAACATTCTGGCAAAACAGACAAACAGCAACTATATTGCTATGAAATTTAGAAGGTTGACAGCCATATAAATCTTTTCCTGCTCTAGAAGAATTCAAAACAGCATCCTCTCACTGCTTAGTCAATCTGACCCTGCCCTGACCTGCAGGCACTCTATAAAAACTGAATTAAAATAGTTGGTACTTGATCCATTGCATCTCTGCTTGTGTGTCAATAAGTGCTAACAACTGGAGAGACTTTATTTTATATATACATTGAGTGACCCCATACAAATCACAGGTCAGCAGAAAACTGTCAGAGAAGTTTCTTTAGGACAGCACCATTCTTGAAACATATTGGCTACACATATCCTCTTTTTCTCTTTCAAAAATATCTTTTTCTCATTTCCTCCTGTTGGTGTTTTTTGCTCTTCTCCTGTTTTGAGAAATATTGAGTTCTGAAAAGGCAAGAAAAAAGGAGACTAGGAAAAATAAATATCTCCTAGAATCAAATACATGAGAACTGGAAACCTCTTCCTCTGAAAACATTAAAGTGCTTCAAAAATGCAATTAAATGTGAAAGCATTTCCTTGTTTACTTCATCATACTTCAGGATCCAGTGCAGCCACAATGTCTTCACATTGCATATGTAATTTTTAACTTTCAGAAGTTTCCCAGTTGCAGATTTTTCTGTTTTCTTGCCCATGAGATACACTGCATTTTACTGCTCATAATTTGTGTAAAGTTCAGGCTATTTAGTATTAAAGGGCTGATACAGGAAGGATTACTGACACTAAGAGTTCAGAACTTGTTTTAAAACCTGCGGTTTCTGTAGTCGCCTTCAGAAATCCTTTCTTTAAAATTTGTTATAGGTGTAATATTAAACAGATGCTGATTTTTCTGTAATGTGTTGTAGGAGCTTGGATCAAACACGCTTTAACCACCACTGTCCTCAACAGATTGCTTTTTTCTGCCAAGATCTGACACCACAAATCACTTCCCATGCCTAAAATGCTGTTATTACTCCATTAATCCTTTTTATCTTAACTCTATGTTCCCCCCCGCTTTGGCACTCCAGCAGGAAAATGGAGGGATCTTGCATGATACAGATTTACTGGCTAAGTTACAGGCAGGTGAACACTCTGTGAGCCTAGTTCAGTCTGCACCAACGCATGGGGTTTTTTTGCCATAGATAACTGCATCTGAGGCTGTTTGAAATGCCTCATAATGTCTACAGTGTCCATGTCTTTAAGTTCCCCTTCTTCCTGTCCAACTTGTTTCTCTTCATGCTCTCACTCCCTATTTCCCTTTTTTCATCCCTCTCCTTTTACACAAGCACACAGACAACTGGCTGACAATCTTTGTTTAGATGATTAAATTGCTGTAGATACAGTATTTCCTTTCTGTTTAATCTTCCAACCTGGTTCAATCTGTGATGTAATGTTTTCCATAATGTTTTGTGGAAGCTGAGAGAGGTATGTAGAGAAATGAAGTTTGCTGGGAAAAAAAGAACGCAAAGAGTATCTTTGCAAATCTTCAACACTAATACCACACTCCAACCACTAATCTTTGTCACTTTGCCTTGCATAATGTCACAGCACACAGTGATTTGGCAAAACAAGTATTATGGCAGACACTTCTTTGCGCAATTAGGAAATACAATATTCTATATTGGTACCGTGCCCATAGCAAGGTCTGGGAGTGGTCTCTGCAAGAGGAGATCGGGGCTGCCCCATGCTGGCCACAGCTGCTCAAACCAGCTCCAATGGATCCAGCATAGGATATGGCTGAGCCCTTCAGCCATGCTGCTGGTGTGTCTGGAAACGCTTATTTTAAGAAGGGCAGAAAATGCCGTAAAAAGAGAAGGAGAGAACAAAAAGAGTGAGAAGCACAACAAGGTGAAAAAAAAAGGTCAGACAAGCAGAAGGAGGTTCTCCACGGTAGAGCAGAAATTCCCTGAAGGCCATGGAAAACCCATGCTGGCACAGGCTTATCCTGAAGAACTGGAGTCCAGGAAGAGGACCCACACAGGAGCATGGGAACAGCGTGAGGAGGAAGAAGCAGCAGAGAGACAACTGCTGTGTACTTACTGCAGCCCCGCTGTGCAGCTCAGGGTGGGATAGAGGAGTCAGGAGTGAAGGAGTCAACGTGGGCCTTGGAATGGAGGGTGGGAGAGTGGTTTCTCTGATTGTCTTTGTATCTCATCATTTGGATCTATTTTAATTTGAAATAAAAGAAATTTATTTTCCCCAAGTATGCTTTCCCCATGACAGGAACTGGTAAGCAATCTCCTATCTTTACCTCCAACCCATGAACTTTCTCAGCCTACTTTTTCTCCCGTCCTGCTGGAGAGGAGTGGTGAGCAGCTGGGTGGGAGTTTGGCTGCTAGCCAGAGCTAACCCACCACAATGCATGACTGTGTTATGGTGGCATGCAGAGGTCGAAGTTGTCGTTAGACAAGGAATGACCCTTGACTGTAAAGATTATGCAGGAAGACCACCCTGGAGCAAGAACCAGCAATCCTGTGCCACAAGCCTGTGAATCAGCTACACAGCCACCAGTTTCTCTGATGCTCTAAAATACATGTCACTGGGGAAAAATGAAACCTTGACATAAAGAAAACACACTCTTAATTGGTACCTCATATAAAAAGTAATTACTGATGTACATTGCAGCTTTCAAAAAACTGGGCTCCATGGACTTTCTGTGGTGAGACACTGCAGTCAGGATAACTCTGACATCTGTGAGCACTCATCAGTCTCAAACTCAGTACAGGAAGAGTCCCTTTTCTTAAGTTTTCTCTAGTCAATAGCAGAACATCGCAAGAAAATTTGATTCCACTGAGATCATGATAAGGTAAGCGAAGGCTAGATTTGAAGAGTATTTCAGGGTTATGTAGTAACTCAAAACTCCTCTTTATTGTCAACTAATTTTCAGCTATTTTTATGTCCTTAAAAAAAAAAGATAAAAAAAGAACCAGAGATGCTGAAACTTATCCATAAACAGCAGCATTCTTCCCATGCCCACCCTGCCACTCAGCTTGTCCTCAGGAATAGGCTTTCCTTTCCTTAACATCAAATGGAATCCAATGCAGCTTTAAACAAAATCTTCTTAAAGCACCAAAGAAAGAAGAATGGCTCATACTGGGTTTGTTTCCTTGGATTTAATGTTTTTAATTAAAAATAAACAAAACACAAAAGTTTATGCTTAAAGCTTCATTCTAAGCATATTCAAAGTGCGTGCCCTCAACAGCTGGGGATGAAAACAGTTTTATCTTAGGGGGCACTGGGTAGGCGGCCTGTGTTGCTACTTGCTTGGGAATAGTTTTGCACTCAGGAAATCTGTTCATCAACTTTAGTAATGATCTGTGTTTAATCTGCTGAAAAAGAAAACAAGCTCAGATATCTTATGCTTCTCATCTTTATGACAGGTGTAGCAGCATGAGAAGTTTATTTTTTTTTTCAGTCAGAATTTGTTGTTCCAGAGATATCCTTGCTGCGCACTAAGGCCCTAATTTCAAGCGAGGTTGCAAGTTCATCACACTGGGATGTTTTTCTTAATTTTCACTGTGATTGTAAAAGCACCTACACCTCAGCTTGAATATGTAAATCATTATTTATCTGAGTAGTGGCAAGAAGTGTTGCTTTAATATTTCACAATAAAAACATTAAAAAATGCAGAATGAAATATATGTAAAATCATTTTGTTTACCCAGCTGGACCAGGTCTGTTAGAAATTGTTTGAAGTGGCTGGATACTGATGTAATTTTGGAAAATGCATTAAACAGAGAAAAAATGTTTTTCTTTTATTATAAGTCAGTACCAGGAGGGAAGGAAATACAGTAAAATTTCCCGCAAGCAGTCTCTCAGGGGAACAACAAAAATTGACTGCTTAATGGACATGGCCTTCTAATAAATTCGGACAAGAATTTATTGAATTTTTTAGGGATATGCAGAGGCTGTTTGTAGACAAAGAAGTTTGAAAAAATTTGTATTTTGTGTAGATCTTATATGTAATTTTATTAAGGAGAATATTTAGTCATGAAAGAAGTCTTTCTCTTAATAATCAACAGTTTGATTTAGTAATTCTTCTGTAACAAAATATCTTGCACAGAGTAATGTGCTGAAATATGTGATTTCCCATCTGATTAGTTGCTGTTCTCTAAATGTGTTTGTTATTGAACCTTCAGTAAATGTGTTTGTTATTGAACCTTCAGTACTTTTCTCTTGAGTATTCTTTTCACAGTGGGGCTGCTTGAAGGGACTACCAGGGTCTCTGCTTGTACTTTGAGTAGACAAGTGTTTTCCAAAACAGGAAAACGTTTTGTTAAGCAATGCTGAGATCAGACATAAAATGATAGTGGCTTCTGGATTAATGTGGTTGAGGAAATCTGGACCTCATTCTTGACGAGAAGATGAAGTGATAACCTACACAAAACTTTTCCTTGAAGAGTATTGCCAGAACCTGTCACACTGCACTCTGTAGGATAAATGACTCAAAGATACTGGGAAGAATCACTCTTTTGATCTGTTTATAACATGGAATTCATTTGTATTGTTGACACTCTCTGTAGTGTCACTGTATATACAAGGGTCCCCTATGATGCCTGGGAGGATTACACTTCCAGAGAACTTCATCAAAGGGACATCAGATTGCACAGATCTAGTCAGACAGACAATTGCACAGGAGCTTACTCCTTATTGACAGCCATTTAATATTTTACTAATGGCATTATATCACTGTCATCCACAAGTTTCAAATGAGAAACAGGTCCCTGCATACCCTGGTCATAGCAGAGAGAAAACAGGCCCTCTCAAGTTCACAGTCTGGGTATATGATTAAAGACAAAAGGTACAAGTGGAGAACTCTTGTCAGAAAGAGATGCTGCTCTTAAAACCCCACCTACCTGAGTGTGTGAGGATCACCGCTTTTACTGAAAAGTTAAATAACTCCTGATCCCGGGACTCCGCTGAATCTGGCCTGTTGGCTCACTGCACGCCTGCAAAATGCTGAAGCAGCAGGGAGAATGAAATGCTGGCCTTCGGTCTAATTTACACCCAGTGAGTCTGGGACTCCTCTTACACCTCCCTTACTGGCCAGGAAGCAGTGCTTGTCCACTCAGAAGACAACTAAGAAGAGCTCAGCACTGATACTGCGCTAGAGTTAAATCCCACAATTTTTAAACTATGGATGGAACTCATCACACTGAGATAATAAAAATGGCACTATCTAGAGCAAGAAGTTACTTTCAAATTCTTGCCTCCAGCAAGGAGTTCCCCTTTGTAAAAGCCATGGTGATGGGTTTAGTGCAGCTTATTCTATAGGGAGGTCATGGGCTCAACATTTAATAAATGCAATGCTTAATTGTGAGGCTTAGACAACTGCTTTTTATGGGAGGGTACATAAAAGGAGGAAAAAGGCAGATATTTTACAAGAGCTGACTGGGAATGGAGGAGGAAGGAGATAGCAAGTTGCAGGACGTTATGCTCCAGTGTTGCTTTGGACACTAATGCAGCATGTTCATTACACTGTTTTTGATTTTAAGCAAGTTTTCATTCCACTATTCTATTTGTGACCATGAAGCTATAGGATTACATATAGGAAAGCCAGACTGTGAAAAGTAAGAAATCAACCATGAAAAGATTATGAAAACTGGATGTAATACAAAACTGAAATAACATGAGAAAGGAACTCCTAAGAAACAGCATGAAACCCACAGTGCCATTCATTAAGTGCCTCCAGTGGAGTGCAACCGTTTGCCTTACGGAGGACAGAACCCATGACTTTTAACTTGGTAATTTCCCCTTAAGGATCAGATAAACAAAAATGTCAATGACCTTGGCAACATAACCCAAGTGTCTTAGTTTCACTAGGATGAACTGTTCTTGGAAAAATTTCTCCCCTGTCGGAGTCACAACCAGGTTTTTCCTTCTGGAGTGGGAATGTGTGCTGTTCTTCCCCCTGCTCCCTTCCCAGCTAGCAACGCAGGCAAATTCCAGCTCACTAGTCTGGCATTTCAATTTCTGTAGGGTCTTCTCATGCTATGCCAGTGTAGAAGCTTTCACATTTTTTGTAACATTCTTTTGAAACAGAACTCCTCCAAAGCACCTTGCTAGAGTCCAGTGACTGAACTTTGAAAAGGATGGGGTTTTGTCTTTGTTCACAAAATGTGCAAAAGTAAATTCCATTCTGTGTGGCATATTAGAGAGGCCTGCAAGCAGTGATTGCAAAAGTGATTACATTTAGGCTTAAGAATACAGTGGCAGAGATATGCACTTGGGAAACAAGGTGATGCACACCATGCCACTTAAACATTAATTGCACTGTGTAAGAAAGGTATTTTTACCTTCTGTTGAACAAAAAAAGCAAAAATATATGTATTCTTCAGATCAACTGCATTTAGTGATTTTTTTTGTTTCTTTCTTTCTGTTCTTCTTTCCACAAGCATATAGACGGCCCATCCAGGAAAGAAATCATGCAAGTAGTTCACAAGTTTTTGAGACAGTTAATGCCAATTGTCAGTGCTTTGAATCATTATTGAGTGTCCAGAACATTCAGTGATATGCAGGACGTAGATCTGATGCCTCCCTCAGGTCATGGGAATTATAGTTTGAACATTCTGAAGCAAAGAAAAGCTACCTGCTCAGCAAACCAGGAGATACTGAGATGGCTCTGCTCCCAAAACCCCTGGCCTGACACTGCTCTGCCACAGAAGCAAGTCTTGTTCACCTCCAGGCTGGAGAGTCCTTCTATCCCAGTAGCTGTCAATGTTCTTGTGCTAGGACACTGATGCGACAAGTAGGTTCAATCCTTTCCCTGCATCACGCTAATTTTTACTGGGGTTTCTGGCCTCTTTGTCTGACCTTCAATAACACCATTTTCTCTAAAACAAAGGAACTATACTCTGGCATGAGCCCATTCTGCATTACACCACTTCGAAATAGTTTTTAACAGCAGTACTCCAGCCAAAAATAATTATGGTGAATTCTCCATTAGATGATGGAAAGAAACAAACATAGCAGAAAAACATAGATGATGCAAGTAGCAGGAGCAGTCATGGAACCAGTTCTCACAAGACTAGCCAGACCTAGGAGTATTCCTTCACTGTACCCTCCTGACACTCCAAATTGGAGGAGGAGTGCACTCATTCATGCACAGCACCCGACCTTAACTGATCTCTAAGTGCACCACATTTCAACAGAGCTAACAAGCTTTCTAAGAATCCACAGTGCTCTGCAGCACAGTAGGAGGCAGATGATGCTTGATATGGCATGAACACAAGTGCATAAAATCTGCTGGCGTTGTGCTGGCAAAGAAGAGCCCCTTGGATGCAGTTTCAGAGGGTTCCACAGTACTGGTTTGGTGTGTGTTGCATAGAGACAACAAATCTGGCTCTCCACGGAGATAATACCAGTCCAAGCCTACGCTACTCTGCACAAACTTCATTATGCCCAAAGACAATAACGCAAGGAGACTGGGTAGGTTCTTGCAGAGCCAGCACTGTCTTGTCTTCTGTGACAAAATTAATCGGTGGTACAGATCCCTTACTGACAAATAGTCAAGTGGGAAGTATATGGAGAAATAACTTATGCTTGTGCCACTTGATTTCTTGGTATTGGCTGTCTTGCCACCTGCAAGGAGGATATGAAAGTTGAACAGCACTGTGTTGTCCATGAAACCTTGAGACAATGCTATTGCTCTCTTATTAACCTATAACAACACCCTTAAGCATCTTGAAGGCAATCCCTGCAAAGACAATTAAGGGAGGTGAAAAGGAAAAAAGTATGAAAGGATGATACAAGTAATCTAGCTTGAGTGTGTATCCAAAACTGCCAAACTGATATGCTATCTTTAGCAGTCAAAGATCTCACATGTTTTATGAATAGACTCAAAACTTTTAATTATGGTATTGTACTGATATTATAAATGATGCCAAGTGAATAAAAACATAAGCCCCACTCTGACCTCTAAAAAAATACTGGCATTGAAAATGCAAATGTGTCACAGCATTTTTACAGTTGACAGCTACGTATCACAAAGTGGTTGTTAACATCTTTGTTCTTTGTAACACAGGCAACCTCAATAAGGCCCTCAGTGAGGTCCGAGCTACACTTCAAGTTTCTTTTGTAACACAGTTAAAAAAAATAAACAAATTCAGCACTTCCCATTAACAAAAAATATAAAACAAACTGTGGAGACAGGATTTGCAAAATTTTCAGCTGTATTTCCAATCATCATAGAGTAAACTTTTCTAAATTATTTGACTATGCAATGTTCTTTAAAAATAACCTCATACGCCCTCTATTGAGAATAGTCTTGATTTTTTCCTAATTATTTCCTTTAAAAGTCTGGTTTTATGTATATAAAATATATTGTATATACAACGTCTTCCTTTTCTTTTCTGAAGCAGGTAACAAAAGTTCCATTCTTCTAAAGGCTCATGAAAGTTCCTGTTAGTTATGGCAACACCAAAAAGTCCTGTTCATGTACAGCCAGAAGCAGAGCATAGAAGTCTGCTGCAGAACTAAGGATAAGAAGAACTACAAGAAACGTGCTGTCCATACAGCTTGTGAACAATTCAATAAAAGGCAACTATAAATTCCTGTCTGGAGTGTCTAGATAATAACACAGGTACCCTCAGCCAAGTACAGAAAAAAAGCAGAGCAAACAAACAAATTACCCAAACTGCCTACGAAATTATGTGAAATACTGTTCCAAATCCTTTATTTTCTTGTTATTAATATTTCTGTTTGTGTCTCCCTCCTGCAGCTCTTGGCAAATACTGAACTTAAAACTATTTGGAAAAGCAGTTCGTTCTTCCCACCTCATCTGTGCCTTTTCTTAACCCCCAAAATCATTAAGCATCATGGTCCTTGCTGAAATCCTGTTTACCAGCATTGCTTTGATACGTGGGTATTTTCAAGTTTTGAAAGGAACTTTTTGTTCCTACGGAGTGAAGTCTCCTCATGTCATTCTGCAGCCAAGTTAGCCAAGGTGCTGATAGCCCCCTGCAGTGAAAGAACATGAGAAGAGTGAAAACTGGGGGAAACAGAGCAGTCTTTTCAACTGTCAACATTTATTTAAATGTAATCATGAAATCTGGCTGTTCCTTGGGCCATGTGGTGTCTGCCCATTCTGCAGGGTGGGGCTGGAATTACTGCTGGCATGAATTTGTTTGGCCTCTTATTTTCATAACCCTTCAGAGCCACACAAGGGGAAAACAAGAGGCTACATAAGTACATTTGAGAGCTAAATGTTTGTCTGGCATGCTTGCATCATACAGGACTTGGAAGGGCTGAGGAAATCCTCTGAGCTTAGGGGATGTGAGGTGAGCTGCATAGTTTAATATGCAGAGAGACAGCTGAGGAGATGTAGAAAGAGAAAATACTCAAGCAGGTACTGAAAGGGGTCAATATGTGGGGATCAATGTCGGAGGAGAAAATGGGTGAATCATTAACTCTATTGTCCTCCGTTATAATGATTTCAAATCCACTTGCAGCAAGAAGATTAATGGGGCTTCCCCTTCTATGAGAAAGGGATTTGCCCCTTCATTTCGCTCAGCTCTCTGATTTTCTGAAGCCTTTTGTGGCCACTTTTATTCCCCCGCAGACTCTCTGGTTTCTCCTATAGTAATCTTGGCCCCTCCCTCTTCATAAACCGTGCTGTGTATCTCTCCTCCCATCTCCTTTCAGGTCCCCTCCTCATGCTTAGCAAACTGTCACGTTGCCCAGTTCTCCTGATGAGGCTGCAAAGAGGCGTGTGGCTGCTGATCCTGCTTCCCACCAACAGGGAGGATGACTTTAGCAGGTGACAGCAACTGGAAAAGGCTCCCATGCTCTGTCTTCAACTGCTCTGCTTCTCTTCAGCAGCAAAAGGTGACTACAAAATAATGAGAAGGATGGGAAAGCCTAGAGAACTTGCAGGCTGTGGTGGTATCTAGAGAGGCTGGGAGAAATCTAGAAGATGATTCAGAAGAAGTAGAAGAAATACTGAAGGAGAACTGGAAGTGTTTTTCACATGGGCAAATTAGGAGATCAACACAGTGCTTCCAGTTACAAGTTACTCACATATATTTAATAGTAAATCTGGATATTGGCCTGCATAAAACAACCGTCTCGCAGAGTATCCCTGACAAAGATCAATGGTAGGTGTAGTTGTGTGGGGACATGAACATGTAACAGAAACAGATAAGTGGCTTTGAAAGGCGAGAGACAATGCTCAAACAGTACAGCTGGGCAATGAAGAAAAAGGGTGAGCACGCTGAAAAGTGAGAGGGAGAGCAAACTGGAGGAAAAGAGAAAGAGGATGAAGAATGAAGCTGCAGGTTTGCCACAGAAAAAAACATTAGCAAAGTGCTAGTACAAAAATAAAAAAAAGAGTACCAAAAAAAAAAAAAAGAAAAAGAAGTAAGAGACAAAGGAAGGTTACAACATGGGAAAGAAAAGAGGAGGCAGACAGAAGAAAGGGAGATAGTGACCAATGTGATCGTGACAGACTCTTTCATATATTATTAATACAAAGGGGCTGCTGATCTTGCAAAGTGGCCACTCTGCTTCTCACACCAAGACTTTGCTTGGTCTCTTTCAGAACATATATCCAGGTTCTCAGGAGAGGGCTCAGTGGATGTTTTACATGTTTGGCATCTGATGCATTGACAGACTGCACATGGGACGCCTTCGAGTATTTTCAGACCCATCTGAAGACTGGAGAATCTCTGACTTTCTTCACTATTTGGTTGAGTGCAGAGAGATTTTAAAGCCCATGTCCCCTTTATAACATGCAGCTGTTGTTTTAGTGACATCTTGGCATAGAAGTATGGGATAAAAACAGGTCTAAGTGCAGTTCTCGACTTTTTCTGACTGTAATTAAATTCTGGATCTTACTTGTGAGGGATTTTTAAGGAAGAACTGGAAATCAATCCTTTCTGCTGGCATTATTCCTGGCTTATTTACTTCCAGTGCAGTTAATGGAGGGAAAAAGGCAGAGGATAGGGAATCACTTGCAGCTCTTCTGCTTGGAGATCCATTTTGGTGGGGTTACTGTCATGAAACCGGAAGAAAAAGGCTGGTAGATTAAAAAATAAAAATCTTTAGCATGTAAATGCAAAAAGAAATGGTAGGGGTTTAAGTCACAGAGGCTCAAATCCCTGTGGGGGCCACTTAAGAAGAATTACTTGACTCATAGATTTTAGAGCCAGAAGGGATCAACAGATTGTTAGTTTGACCTACTGTGTAACATGGCCATAGTATTTCATCCAGCTAATTTTGCAGCTAGCCTAAAGCCTTGGCTTTCCTGAAGTCAGGTGGGCTTGATATGGAGATTTGAGGGGCTGAAGAACTCAATGTATGTTAACAGTTTCTCCTCTGGTGGTTTATTCCTTCTTGTTTAAAATATGTTGATTTTATATTTAACTTTACACATCTTCAGCTTCTTTTGTTTTTCTTTTTGTTGTTGTTGCTGTTAAGCTTTTTCTTCTTTGTTGGATGTCTTCATTACCTGTTCTTTTCTTGATGTGAAAATATGCTTTTGAAATGAAGAGTGTAAGCTAGGTACAAAAGATATGTGGAAAAAAGGGCATCCAGACAGCAGTAATATGAGTGACTGGAATGGGGAACATCTGTTGCATGAAAATTGTCTCATTCTGAAGTATACTGTGTGTATGTAGCTGGGCTCCCCTGCAGCTGATGCACTGCTGTTCCAATTTGCATCTAGGCACTGATGCTCGGGGCACAAGCTTGCCGACGGCTCGACACTGCAACTGCAGGGTAAAGGGGGCTGCCCTGGAGACAAGGTGATTCCAGCTCTTGGGACAGCTTTTGGCAATGGTGGCTGCCTATGTGGGATGTAATAAGAAAGGAAAGAGCGTGAAATGGCAGACTGTGTGAAGCTGCAATGAGTCAGCCACTCCGAGGGGGCTGGAAGAAATGTATAGTCTGTATAAAGGAGCCCTGGGCTGCCCTGAGCTGGAGGCGAGGAGTTTGGGTTTCTGCAAATCCAATTCCTCTGATATTCTTGGCAGTCATGGGAGGAAACTCACAGCAGAGAGCTCTGGTGTGTGCGGAGTGATGATTCTCAGGCTGCTTTCTGGGAAGGCAGGCCAATAAACGTGGCTACCACGTCCTGCAGGAACAGTCCTGAAGAGGGAGCATGAACTAACAGCAGTGTCCAGGGCAATACAAAACGCATCCTCTGTGAGGGACTGAGCAGCGCAAGACTAACGGCTACAGCACTGCTCAACCACTGACATGAATAATTCACATACAGGTGTCTCTAATAACCAATGATTCAGTGATTGCACTAATTAAAATCGTTCTTCCTGCAAGATTTTTTTTAGAAGTTCATCATCTTACAATCTCCATGCTGCCATTTATTCTTCCATGACTTCTTCTAAATACTGGGTTTGTTCTTTTTCTCTCCAAACACAAAGGTCCTTCCTCCCTCTTACTGCATTTTGGAGTTTCAAAATTCTTTCTCAGAATTTCCCTTTCTCTTGTTAATGATACTAATTCAGAGGATCTGACATTTTTCCCACCAGTATTTGTTGTTGAAAAGTATTATCAGAGGTATCGTAGGAGTATAATTGTGAGATAAACACAGTTCTGATGAAAACAGCACTAGGTATTTTCAGGTGGTCACACGGGGAAATGTCATTAACACTGTGTAATTTGCTTGGAGTAGCCGAGCCTTGGAATGTGTGGCAGTATTTCACTGCATGAAAAATGATTGTTGCTTCAGCTGCAGCCATATCCATCTTCCTGGGAAAACTTCCAGCTTCAAAGGGAAATCTGGTTGTACAAGTTTGAACTGTGTTCTTAGCTGCAACATAATCTTGTCTGTCTTCTTGTTGTCCATTGGAAACGGTAATGAAAACATGGCACGCTTTCCTTTCAGCCTCAGTGTAACCTTTCTCTTCTTCGGGAAAGAAAAGTTACTGAACCCAGAGGGTAATTAATTTACTGACAATCCTTCAAATGCTTTGAAGATATGCTCTGAGAGAGGGTCTGCATGCTGATCTGTAGAGTAAAGCAAAAAGGTGGCACCTACCAAGGCAATGTCAAAAAAATAAATACATTGGTCTCCTAAGTAATATCTTCACAACAACTAAATCATATTAAACATAGACTGATTTCATGGGCTGAATAGTCAAGTTCTTAAATCTTCAGTTACCAAAACATGTTGTCATAGGAAAAATCTTCAGTGGAGCTAATATTACTGCTTTGCACACAGGAGAAAAGAAATACTGGTAATGGGAAAGACATATAACAAACGTTTCCAAACTTTCAGAAAAGCAAGCTGGAAAGTAAAAGTAATGTACAATGAAATGGACTTCCCTCATTTGTTTTCTCTCCATGAGAAAATGGGCAAATGAGCTATAATAAACAGTAAAAATAAAGAAGTCCTAGCAATTGATGACCTCTCACCTTCACCCCATCCAAGCTACTTTTAAAGGCATTTTTCATACTCTTGGTTTATTTATTGTTCCTCTGCTGCTTCCAAGTTGACCTTCAGATAGGATCCCACCCAGAGTTTTGCAGGAAGCAAAACAGGGCAGCAGAAGCAAAAGAGTTATTAGTTGGAATGATAGTTACAAAAATATGTGCAAAGTAATTACATCAGGGCTGTTCCTGCCTTGCTGGGATACAAATATTTTTATTGATGTTTGTCTCAGGGCCTTTGAGAAATTATCAGACACATTGATATCCTGTGATAAGTTTCCCATGGCTTCTCTATGATCCTTCCTGTTGTTCCAGGATGCTCTAATTGCACACGCACATGAAATGTAAATTACTTCATTTAATAAAGCCTGTTCTAGGGAGAATCTTGTCCACTCGGTGATAGAGCCTGGCTTGAAGAAGACACAAGACGGAAAGAAATTTATTTCTGCTGTTTTTCTTTCTCTAGTAGAAGTAGTTCCTGTGTTTTTTGTTCGTATTCTATCTAGTCAGCAAGAGTTGATAATGGAGTATGGAAAAGATACAAAGCAGAAGAGATTAAGGGCAATCTTGTACTGTTCAATTGAAAATAACACAGAGATCTGTACCAGTCAGCTGCAGTAAACCGCATGTATAGCATATGTCATATAGCAAACATGTTTCAGGGTTGTCCGTTTTTGCTTCTTCAAATACCTAAACATCTACATACATAAAAGCATACATACATACGCACATAAAACACCAATCAGGAATTCAGCTGGAATCTTCTCACCAATTTTTAATATATCGTTAATATAAATTTATACAAAAAATTACCAAGTTTTATATACATAGTAACTTATTAAAAAATCAGTCTATTTTATTGACTGCACTTGTAACAGAAAATTTATTTTATCGCCTTGATGAGAACGTTGTTCAGGATTTGTGGTGGGCTTTTAAATTGGAATAGAAGTATTCTTTAGTTTGTTCCTCGTTTCTGATGATTTGAAAACACTTTTATTAATTCAAACAAAAAACCAGTAAGGTGTTGGGGTCTTTTTCCTAAATCTTGTTCCGTGATTACTTCTCTTGCTATTTTCAGACCTTTGAGTTGGCATCTGAGACAGCTCATGTGGAAACAACAGTCTTACCTGTCTACCCCCTAAAATCATACAACGGAGAAAAATATTTATTTTCTGAAGACACATAGATGAATGTAGGTGTTTACAATATGCAAAAATACTTTTATTTCTATTTATAAACTTTCTGTTGGATCTGTGAGGCAAAGGGTAACTTTAATCTTAGCACTTCCTAGATTTTGACTCTGTAACTGCACTATTATTCTTTAGTATTTATTTATCTGTCTGTCACATAAAATGATCAGAGTTTTGTAGCTTCAAATAACTTGAAACTAACAGTCTTGGCTGAAAGAATCAGGGCTGAAGGTGAAAAAATTTTCTTGCTTTTTTGATGGCATCAAAGCATTCTAAAAATACTGGTAAAAAGAGGGTCTGCATCTTAATTCTGTCAAAAGCTGGGAGCTCTGTGTCATGCTGACAATAAATTTGGTGCAATACAAACTCTGTTTAAACCCTAAGGCAAAGTGCAGGTTAAAAGTCATTTGCTTTTAATCCAAGTGAGGAATCCATTTGAGGAACACCCTCTGCCATACACAGCATAAAGCTGAATCAACTGTTGAACTTACTGGTGCTGCAGTGTCAGAAGGCCTTGCCTGTTATCACTTTCCTTCTTTGCACACTGACGTTTTGCAATGCAACTTGTTCTAATCAGGCAACCTGATTTAACTTCTCTGAAAGCTTTTCGTTAATTTTAATTTTGGGTCTCAGGCCTGATAATTCACGTGGTTGAAGGATGTGACGATGCAAAACCCTTTTGACAGGATTGCTTCATGCTTGCCTTACCAGCATACCTGGCACGCCAAAAATTTCCAGCAGGTACTAGAATTTGTTTGCAGTAGATCTCTGTTGCTTAGCAGAACACAAGACATTGCTCTTGGCAAGACCCTATGCAAACGATGCCTGTTGTGTATTTTAAGGTTTTCACTAAGCGACCACTTAAGTTTGTTATGCAGAAAGGGGCAGCATGAAAGTGGCACTTCTGGCTTGCTTTTGGCACTCCCACCAGAGAACACTTGCCATGGGAATGTTTGGACCAGTGGTGTTTTCTTATACCAATTATTTATCATTGTTTCTGTAGAATTAACTTCCATGGAAAATATGAAGCTTGCAAAAGTCAAATTTGGAAAAGTGTTGAAAACAGTCTGGCCGAAAAGTGTGGATTTTTGAATGAGAAGAGTGCCTACGTGGGAAATGGATTTAGGACTCCTCATGCTTATCCTTCTCTGCTGCTTGGGCTCCACAATGACGCCATCTGTCCCTTCTCACCTAGCCAAGAGGCGAAAGGGATTGAGAGAGTGGTCCCTCCGCGTGTATGCAGACCTGAGCGGGGACACTTCCCACAGAACACTGGCCCGTGTTCAGCTGATCAGACGCTCCCCGCAGCCCCACTCCCTGCCAGGAAAAGATGGATTCTGCCCCAAATCCGAGGGGGCTCCCGGCTCACACCTCCGCGCCCGGCGGGCCGGGGGCGGGGCTTCCGTGGCTGTGACTGACAGCCACGCCGGCAAATCGGCGGCCGCGGCGGCGGCAGGGATTTGCATACGGTGCGGCGTTGCCATCGTAACGGCGGTGCGCGGCCGCAGCGGCGGGAGCGGGGCCTGCGCCGCGGGCATGTGAGCGCTTTCCCTGCTTCCCTGCTTCCCTCCTTCCCTCCTTCCCGCCGGAACGGGCACACTGAGCCACGGGGCAGCGGCACGAACACCCAGCCCTTGGGGACATGAGGGAATTTTGATCCCAGCGGAGGTAACAGGTGTTTAGGAGGACATTAGAAAAATTAGATGCCGGTCTCATGAGCCTTGCAACTGAATAAGCCTGTGAACTTTTTTTTGGGGCAGAGCGGTGGAGAAGTGGTTGGGTGAGGAGGAACTGTGCTTTTCCTTCTCTCCCGAAGTCCAAGCCCCTCTTCTGCCTGGCCAACAGGCACGGGATCCGCTGCACTCATAACCCAGTTCTGCTAGTTTGCACCTGATTGCTCCGTGAAGATGGTAGTGGAGAGCGTGCTTGGCCTGAGCTTCAGTCAGCCAAGGTTTAAATAATGCAGTCCCATGTGCTGTCCTCATCCAACTATAACAGTGCTTGCCCTGAGTACCAGATGGCCGGATTCCTGCAGAGGTCAGGGGCCCAGTTATAAATAAGTAGAAAGGTCAACCAGCAAAGATTTGTGTGACTTTCTACCCTTAGACCAGCTAGCTGGTAATAAATTCATGCGTATTAGTGCTCACTGTGATGGTAATGCATTTGTTCTCTGGAATTTGTTTCTGCAGAGGTTTGCCTGGCCTGGCAAAAAGGGTGCATGAGCATTTACCAGGTCAGATGTTCTGACTTGTTGGTTCCCCACTCTTCTAGGGGAGTGGACTGAGTTCATGTATGTGTGTGTTTTAAGGGGCAGGAGAATACAGTTGCAGTACTCACGGCCAACAGTGTGGACATTGAAAGCTAGAAATGTTAACTCTCTGTAAAAGACAGCAGTACTTACCTGGCACATAATTACTGATTGTCCTATATACCAGAAGTTATCTCTTTCAGTTCTGTTCCTGGAAAACACGTGATGCGTAACAATAATGGAAAGGTTTACTAAAAAGCCATTTTGTTCCGCTTTGTTTTGTTTGGAAAGCACAACAGAAACAGAAAACTTTGCTGTCCAAGTGGTTTATCTTGAAGCTTACTACAAAATTTATTCTTAAGGTTCTGTCACTGAACTGATTGCTCAAGTCACAAATTAATACAATTTCCTTCATTACAAATTTATATATTTTACTAAAATTTACTTTTCTATCTACTTAACTCCGTCGGACATTGATCTATAATAGAATGCACTGTTTTATAAATAGGTGAAATTATGGTTACACAGTAAGGAGCTCAGACATGTCTCTTCATTTAAGCCACATTTTCTGGGGATATTTCAGGCTTGTATTCCATATGTATTTCTGTTGGCACATGGAATTTAATCCTGTTCAGTAAAGAATTATAAGACAGAAAAAAGGGCAGTATGGACCAATGCTTCAAAAACAAAGTGAGAAAAAGATGATCATTAAACATGACAAGTTACAGAATCATCAGGACCCAGGGGTACCACGTAAAACTTGATGACAACTTTATCCATCATGTCCTCTCACACCAGTTGTAAATTACTGTTGATTTAATCTGGAGAAGAAAAACACTAATGTAGAAAAATAATGCTTTTAAGATTTTTTACAAACAAGAGCTTTCAAAATGCTGGATATGGTGAATGTTTTGATAGCCCTCCTAGCATGCTGCTTTCTGTAACAGATTTAGTAGGCAGCCCTTTTTTGTCTCACTACACCATGAATGTTCTGCAAAGCATTAGGATATGCTATATTATTCGTGCAAAATACAATAATGAGTATTTAATAATGTCTTGTTAGGTTTTCCAACATTTCACAAAATAATTGGAATGTCCAGAGTTTTGCTTTTCTAGACGTTTTCTACTTAAGATAAGTTCATCTGCTGTGCTAGATTCCCTTGGTTTATCTTTTGCTATTGTGGCTCTCTGCTCAATTTTCTTATTTTAATAGCTGGTCTATCTTGCTGAGTTTAGTAATTTCCATGGTAATCAGATTATCTATCTGAGTATCCTGTTCATAACAAAAGTACCAAAAACCTTATTTATGGAATCATTTATTAGCAGAAACACTTTAAGATGATTAAGACTGATTTACACTGTAAAAGAAAAGAACATTTACCCCTTTGGATTACTTTGTCCTGTATAATGTAACTGTGTTACTGCAGATTGAGAAAAGTGTCTTTCCATCACTGAATCGCTTTACACTTCCAGTGACAGGCTCTCAGCACATGTGAGATGTCATCCTTCTTCAGATTTCCACTGACTTGTGTCAGCTTGTTCAAACTGACAATCTTGGCCTCTGTTCTTTTTGTTTCAGACCCATAACTGAATATGCATTTATCCATCCACTTATTTTTTTCTCCCTAAGGATGAGCTTCTTTCTTGAAATAATTGCATAGTCATCATCAAAATCACTGGAAAAAAACCTGATTCTGCACATATGAGTTCCAGGAATGGAAATGCTGAACAAAGGTACTTGAACCAGAAAGTAGAGGTAGCTCACTTTGAGCTGTGTAAACATACCTGCTTCAATGTCCGCTTGCTCTCATACTTCTGTGCCGTGGGCAGGGTTAATGTACCCAATCTGTTCATTATTGGTGATGATGGTGCATATCTGATATGCCATCTAGGATTTGCAGAGTAAATATCACAGATACATTCTAGTAACTGAACATGATTAAGAATGTGATATGTAAATATCCCCAATGTCACCCAAAAAGGGAATACAGCTGCTGATTTTTGCACAAGAAAATGTGTGGAGGCAGTAATATTATTCCTTTAGAATATGAGATGAGTGTGTTAAATAATGGTGAGTAAAACAAAGGTAATCTTTACCCTGCTAAGTTGTAAAGCATCACTAAGTAAGATAAAAAACCCAAGAACATTCTTTCTAGAGCAGAAGGGATATCTGAGATGTGAGAGAATGGTGTTACTGGATTTTGAATTTTAAAAGTCTGAAAAGTTACATTTTTTCAGTAAATATGTTTCTTTTTTTCCCATGTATTTTAACTAGTAGCAATTATAATTTCTTCATATAATGTTAGGATTTCAGTCAAATCAAAGGAATTATATGTCTAGGCACAGGACATAGTAACATGAAAGAACTACTGGGTCTCTAGAACCAGTCTCCAGCTTTCTCCGGTAACACGGTCATAAAATTAAATCAGATAGAGCTAATTACGTAAAATAAGAGTAATTACTGCATAATTATATATAGGGTCTTCTTAAATGCCAAGTATATGCTGGCTGCTGTTGATGTCAGGGACTTTTTGATTGACCCATAAAGTTTTAGGTAGGAAGATAATCAGATTCAAAGAATCACATGGTCATTTCTCTGGTTAGAGGAAAATTACAAAAAGCTTTGACTAGTTTGTTTCTCTCATTACAAAGAACACTTTAAGCAGTTCTATACAAGGATTGTATAGAAACCTCTGGGTTGCATCTTTTCCTTCTCTTGTATTGTAATGGACCTTTGTGCACACGCACACAGACACAGGCTCAGAGACACACATGATTTCTCTCTTGTGTAATTCATACAGGTACGTCTTTGAGGAAACTTCCAGTTTTGTCTAACCAACACTTTAAACAGTGGGAAAAATGTTCACTAGAAAATTCCCAGACAGTTCTAGCCTGTTTGCAAATGCCAGAACACAATGGCTTTTTAACTTGACATACTTGGTTTTGAGTGTTCTTCTCCTGTCCTCCTGTCTGGCTGCATTCACTTTAAACAAAGGCATAACCACCACCCTCTGGGCTGCAGGTCACACGGAGGAAAAGGTGTACGTGCACCTGATCCTCTGCTAGAGCAAGCTCCACACTTGGATGTTTCTGAGGGTGCATTACTACTAAGACATTTAAGCCAGGCTTCTGTGATACTAGATGTTACAGACAAGCAAATTCTTGAAGCTGACAGAAGTGAGGTATATGCCAATATTTGTATGTTTGGAGCTTGCAAGTAGTTTCTTGAGAGAGGAGGATGCATGAAAACAAGGATCATGCACAGCTGTGACAAGATGAAGCATCCTGACATAGTAAACTTTGGATTTCTTTTGGATTTCTTATTTCTTAAGAATAAATACCTCAGTGGTATTTATTTAAGTTCAATAAAACGATATATTATTCTTTTCACATGACTGAAGGAAATGATTAGTCTCTAGGACTAACCAAAGGAGACTCCTTCAGCCAGAAACTGTGGAGAGAATGTAGTGCTGAGCTGGAAAAATGTGAGGTTTTTAATATGTGGTTAATTTTCTAAAAATATTGTCGGACACATAAGAATGTTTTTTCCTTTTATCTTTCAGTGAAAAACAGATCCAACAGTAAGATACTACAAATTGTCCAATATTTTTGTCCAGCTTATGTTTGCGTACTTTTGTGTTAATGGATTTCTAAAATTATTTATAATTGAGCAATACAAAGCATTTAGCACAAGAAAAAATAAAGCTTAAGATGTTGGTTTAATTTCATTTGCTTTCCCTTAAAGAATAATGGGAAGCCTCATACAAAACATTTTATTTGGAAAGAGCCTGAAGCAAGGCTTTCTGGCACTCAGCAGAGGATGTCAGTTTGGTCCTTTCTGACACCTCTTTTATAGTTAGTATAATGAGAACCCAGGAAAGTGGATAAAAAAGACTTACCTTTATCTTGAGTGTAAAGTTAGGGATCAGCCTCAGGAAATCCTGTGACCGGACTGATTTAGTATTGGGGTGCTAGAAAATCTAAATTTAGTTTCCTTCTTTTTCAGACTTGCGGTGTTATTATTGGCAGATCACTTATTTCATCTCTCTCTTTCTATATCTTATGTCCTGTTTTACTGAGTTTTCTCCTTTGTCTGTTTACACAGTCCAGCCCAGACTGAGAAACAAGGATCTCTGGGTGCCCTTATAGTACAAGAAGCATTTGCTTTTTGCTTCTCATTTAAAGCTGTTTGAGACATTTCCGATTTATGTAACAGTAACGTTAGGTATTAAAAGTAAAATCTTTTGTTTTAGAATACTTGTGAATTTAATCCAATGCACATAAATCACCCTTATTAAAGGACCCACATAACAACGTGGTGTCACAAACAGAAAGCTTATGGCTCCAAGGACCGCAGGGTGAACAGGCAGAATAAGTATACAACACTGAGTGTAGTATTGAAGAAAGGGAAAACAAAGGGAAAACTCAGAGTGAAGTGGGGTTTTGTGTAAATGAGGTTTCACACAGCCAAGAGTTTTGAATCTTAGATGATGAATTAACCAGTTCCTTTCTCCAAGCTAAAATTAGTCTATTTTTTTTTTTTTTGGCACTGACAACCTGATCTGCAGCTGAGCTTCTGCCAGGATTTTGTATTTGCCACCATTTTGGAGCCATATGTTTTCCTCTTCATTTAATGCGTGTCTGGCCTTTCATCCTCTCCCTTAAGCAGATCAACCCATGCAGACATTCCCATAACTGTTACAGGAGTCCTGATTTTGTAAGCACTCTACAATTATAGATTACCTCTCCAAAGAGCCTCCTGGATTTAAGCCACTGTCACTGAAGCAAGTATTCCATTTAAATCCTTCTCAGCTTTATCAAACACTTTTTTAAAAAATAGCAAAGGAATCGGTTCCCACTACTTATTTTGCTTGTTTATGGTCTTCCCTGAAAATTGTCTCTGCTTTTAGATGAAGCCAGGCATGTCCAAGGGGAATTTTTTCAAATTTGTCTCGGCTTTTAGATGGATTCAAACATGTCTAAGAGGTTCTTGGGGGTTTTTTGACATGTAAGCTTGAAAGCTCTGTGACCTTTGTTTTAGTTCTGTGTTTATTTGGTGCAAGGATTTATCTGTCTGTGCTTGCAGATTAGAACAATGACACTGAACCAGCCATATAGATTAAATAGAGTTTACAGCCTGATACAGCTACACATGGAAAGGCTGTGATACCAGTCAGCATCATAAACTATACAAGAACAGATTCCCCAAATTCTCACAGCTGTTTCTGTATCTTGTCCATTGAATAAGTGTGGTTACATCCTGGTAGTAGGAGGCTTCATGCAATGTGTTCTTCCATAAGGTAAACTCTGGGGTTTTTTTTATAGCTGGGAGGTCTCCATGTGGAATTCTAGCTAAGTCAAAAGCAGTAGTGTTGAGGATTCATTGGAAACAACCAGTTTAATCCCCCAGCTAACACAAGTATGTTTTGTTCAATTCAGTCAAGGAATCCAGGCTTATAAAAATGACCTTATAATGGTTTTTGAGGAATTATTTACATGAGAGAATCAAGAGAGATGAAAAACAGAGAGGGTCGCTCTTCAGAAATGGGCTGCATACAGGAAATAGGAAACGTGTGTGTCAACTTCGCTTCCAAGTTCCAGCACTGACATGAAACAAGACGTAAAGAAGGCTGTTTCAGGGAAGAAGTTTCCACTTCTATAGGTTGAATCATACATGGCAGCTAAGAGAAGGCAGCATAAGTGAAGCATTGTTAATAACACTATTGTTGCAATTTCTGGCATGGTTAATAATACTATTGTTGCTGTTGTTGCATTAATGTTATTGTTGCAATTGATTAAGTCAAGCTTAAAAACTGTGTGCAAGAGTTCCAGTTCCCACTTCAGGACAAGAAGATGATAGATGTACTGAGCTATTTGTGTTCTCGTCATTCTATTCTATTTTGGTTAGACTGAAGCTCTTAGCCTGATTCTAAACTAGCCATAGTATTTCACTTGCTTTTAATTAAATCGAATTTCTCCACTAGTTGTAAGTGACCTGTCACTGCAGTTCATGAAATTGTTTTTAAGTATTGTCCTCAGTGGAATTTGCAGAGGAGAGAAATGTTTTCCCATAGCTGTACACAATGATCAACTGTACCTTCCCACTTTATTAAAACATGTTGCAACTTTTTAAAAAGAAAAACATAAGAAAGTTTTATGTTTTGAATTGCTAAATCCCAGTCCTGATTTACTTCCACATCTTTACCACTGAGCTTGAGAGAAGATTTGAACTGCTTATATGCCTTTTCATTTCACACTGAATTCATAGGAAGTTTCCAAATAATAACAGTCAACTTGGCAGGAATAAATGTAGCCCAAATGGTGTAATCCCCACAAGGAAGCATAATTCTCTTCTGATGTATTTACAATAGCAAGCTTGGAAATCCAACAATAGGTCATATTGTTAATAGATTGTTTATAGCATCTTTTATTGACTGATTCATTCCTAATGGCAACAGATTTAGTCACCTAACATTCTTCATATGGCAGGCAGTTCTGTGTTCACTGTTGCTTTAAGAATCCTCTCAGGTATGAGAAAGTTTCATTCTGACATAAATCAATAAATAGGACATAAATAGGACCTTGCAAAGTTCAGAAGTTCCCTGAAATGTTACTGAACTTTCTGATGCTCCCTTCCTGTGACCCGCCAATAACCCTTATCTCCCCTGCCTTCATGACCCTTTAATGTTTCCCTGGCTCTCCATTCCCTTCATCCTCCTGAAGAGCTTGGCTACTTCCCAACTTGGATTCATACAACAGGCCACTCTCCTTGGAAACTCTCCCAGTCTTTGAAACAGCCTTGCAGTGCAGTAGCCTAAATACTAGTTTGCACATTTAAATTTCACATACTACCGAACCTGTTATTTTGGTATCTGAACTAAAAATTCCAGTGCTATTATTTTGTGTAACTGTCAGTGTACATTAGATGCACCTGATACACCTGATAGCTTCAGACATGAGAGGATACTACAGCCACATACGTTACCCTATTTTTCAGCAGACTGCAGTTACCTAATACAGTTTTGGACGAGGTGTTAATTTGGAATGCGCAAAGTATAATGGCCCTCAAGAATTTTATTTTTAACAGCTAACTACAACATACTTTCTCACAGAGATTTGTTCCAGTACAAATCACAGATTGGCTCTGATGGTCTTCACATTTTCCAGTTTACCTACAAATAAATACGAGCTTCACAGGAATTTTTTTTTAAAATAAGAAAGTATCCCAAGCGTCCCAGAAATATGCAGCTTTATGAGTATTTAAGCAAGCAGTGTCAATACAGCATCTAAACATTTTTGTGTGCCTGGCAAAAGGATGACTACTCCCATAAACCTGGTGACAACTTGTTTTTTCACTGTTGCCCCTGTAGTTAAGATATCCCCTAGAATATTTATAAGAGACTAGAATGAGCTCAGTGCTTCTGAATGACACGGATAAAGTTTAAGTGTGTCACCTCAGAGGAAATGACAAAACCATGTCCTTGCCATTGGGTATAGTAAAAATCAGCCAGTGGGTTCAGAGGTGAGACAGATAAGGGTGAAAAGGCTGTTAAGTGGGAACAGCAGCGTCTTCAATGGTGACATGACAAAAAAGCAGCAAAAAGTAGATCCAGGTTGGATGGTTGCAGCAGAGGAAAAGTTAACCAAGACACGAAGACGGCCGATGTGAATATATTTATGTGTTAGGAACCCCCTACAAGTTTGGAAGGATTGAGATAAAGTCTGGAATATTTAGTAAGGGTGAGATTACTTTACCCAGATGTTTCTTCTATTACAGATAAAGTAGACTGTCCTTGGCAGTTACCTATCTATGCAATGTGCTAGGTTTGCACACAAACCTAGTACGTTTTTGGTTTTTTTTTTATTTTTCCTTGCAATTAAAACAGTAGCCTCTGCTGTACATGTGTATGGTCTGAATTGTATTTTCTGATCCTTAGAGGACCAGCACAAAATATTGTAAGAAATGAATATTTAAGAGTTAAAGCACAAATTTATCTGTTTACAGGGATAGACTGGACAATGAAGAAGTGAAACATATTTAGTACCGTCTGGAGACTAAATAAGTGCATTGCCCTTACTCTCTCATCCAGCATGTGCTTCAGCTCCCAAAGCACTGCAGTAAGCCTTATTAATAAACCTGCTCCATTTCATTAATAACACTTCTGTACTGGGAGTATCAAGACTGCTCAGAGAGTTTGAGACACCACAAGTGCTGAGTAAAGGGGCCTAATAATCTCCTTCAACCAGTAGACTGGGAACACTTTCCTTTCTGTCTGTCCATATGGAGATTGGACACTGACATCTCTCTACTAAGGGCCTTTGTCTTATGTCTCTGGAGACAGGGAAATTATGTTTAAGTATCAACAGAAAAGGTTTATAAATTGAAGATTGCCAGAAATACCAGTTCTATCAGTAAATGAAAATAAAGCATATTGATTATACTCCAGAGCACTTGCATTTTATCAGCTTCAGTTTGTGCAAACCCATCTTCTTTCATGTCCTTCATGATTTTACATCTTCCGGGACCAGAATTTTATGTTTACGTTTTTCAGCTGATAATTATGGCTAAGAATATATTCAATGTTATTTATCTGCTATTTAAAAATATAACAGGTTAATAAGTTTAATTATTCCTTGTGATAAACCGATGGTTGGTAAGCTTAACTAGAGAGAGTACATTTATTAATTTGTACTAATTTAATTTGTTTCAGGGTTGTGTAAGAACAAAAGACAGAAGGAAAACACACAGAAACCTGCTTTCTCTACTGTAACAGCCATTAGGTTCAGTGTTCCAGCTTTGAAGTCCCTAATATATTTTGGCCCATGAAAATGGATTAAGAAGATACAGAATCATTCTTAATAACAGACTTTCTCAAGCCCTTTATGTGTAGGAGAGAGAAGTTTCCTGAAATGTTCTACCCTTCATGGAAACAAATGTCAAGGAAAAGAATGTGAACAAAACTTGTAGTATTCTATCAAGTGCTGAAGAGGCCCCTAGTATCTCTAACACCTTGCCTTTAGAGCAGGTTTCACCATCTAATGTGCAAGATCTTCCCAGCATTTTTCCCGAAGTGGTACATCTAGAAGCTGGATTCCAGAAAAGGTGACCAGGCGCTGCAATAGTATCACAGCCGTTAGATTGTTCAGACATGTCTCGAACACCCTTCCCCAGAAGACCTCCCTTCAAGGTATGCTATATCTGTGGCAGAGAATTTGGGTCACAGTCTATTTCTATACATGAACCTAAGTGCCTAGAGAAGTGGCGTATTGAGAACAATCAGCTACCAAGGCACCTTAGAAGGCCAGAGCCCAGGAAACCTGAGATCCCTACTGGTGGTTCCTATACACTTGCAGATGAAAATGAGGCAGCTTATTATAGTGCTCAAGCCCAGTTTGTGCCATGTAGAAACTGTGGCCGAACCTTTTTTCCTGACCGTCTCCCTGTGCACGAAAGGTGTTGCAAAGGAGGTAGCAAAGGAGGTGTGAGGTTACCAAACTCTACCGCTCGTAAATCTGGTAATGGACTGAGATCTGGAACTGGCTCGGCAAGTGGTGATCCATCTAAGGCCCATCAAGGAATGAGCAGGGCTGCACCAGCTGTATCAGACCAGGTAAATTGCTAAGCATGTGCTGCGTGAAAGGGTGTGTATGCATCTTGATGCTTGGCACTCCAGGGCAGACTGGCTTCCCATCGAATTTAAAATCACTTTTTTTCAGAAAGACCTTTTAGCTCCATGCAAATGTTTCTCTGCTAAATAGCAGATAAAGAAAAGGGAAATACTGGGAAGGGAATAAGGGAAATTACTTATTCATATTTATTTTGATTTTCCTTTTGAATGGGAGTAGTTGGGTTCTCTGTTCTTTAAGAGTTATATCCTCAAGAGGGACCATTGCTTGATATAGTTCCTTAGGAGATTCTATTGATCAGCTTAGGCAATGTTTGGATATTATATGTTTTAAGAGATATTAGGTATTTTTATTTAGTTAACATGAAATGCAACGTTTCATTGTCCTGTAAGCATCCAGCACTTCAAAACATGATTTTCATATTTTGCCATTATTCTTAACCTTGGCATGGAACATGAGTTCACTGAGGACTGCATGTTCAAAGGCAGCAGCTCTGGGTATAACAACAACAAAATAAATAAGGCTGCACATTTTTTTCCACTGAATTTGATTCAGAATCCAAGAATAAAGAAGCTGATTCACATTATCCAAAAGCTAGACAGAGTTTTGGAAAATAGGATATTTTTTCTGCATTTGTTTCTGCACAAGCTGTCTTTTGGCCAGAAGTTTTGTAAGATAGATGTCTAAATTTAGGCTCAGTGTCCAAATTAAATGGCTTTTTTTTCAAATGCGGGTTGGAATCCTGATTGCCTACATTAGTTTTGAAAACGAGATTTATCTCTCTCAGTCAGCAAAGGAATGGAATGCTATGCAGAGCATTTCTAAAGATGCTTTAGAAGTCAAAGTATGTAACATGTTAGTTTACCAGCTGCTGAATAAAATGAAGATAATGGCATTACCCTAGCTCACATAAGACTAAAGACACCATTAACCTTTTTTTTATTATGCTGTATGAGGCCACTAATTGATAGATTTTGACAAACTAAGGTTCACTCCTCAAGTCTTGTATCAGCAAATTTTACATAATCCACAAACAGTTCAAAGTGCTGCACAGCTGCATTTATAGCTGTAGGAAAAGTAATGCTGTTTACACTACATTGTACTCTTTACCAAACAACTGTAATTGCTCTAAAGGTGATTGTTCTATGAAAGGCATGGGTGTGAAGCAGAGAGTTTAATCCATTACACATAATTCTGTAGGTTAAAAAAGAGAGGATGAGGGGAATTTTCTATAGTTACAATACCATCAAAAAAAAAAAAAAAGTTTAGAGTGTGGTTTGGCACTGACAGGGACTCTAAAAAATGTTACCCTCTTGCACAACGTATCTGCTCCCTTTGTGAATTCACTCACATCTGCTGACTTGTTGAACAACAACATTATTACCACTTTTTACTTCTGTGAGCTATGCAGAGCCAAGATGAAATCTGTTCAAATCTGTTCTTCCTTCTGTGTGAAGAACAGGTTTCCTCATTTACTTCCAAGCAGTTACAGTTCATCAGTTGCAGCAGAACTAATGAGGCTGTACAGATTGCAGTTTGTATTTGACTTTGAGGGACTTTATTACTAAAAATGACTTTCAGGAAGGGATGATGGATTTTACCTCTCTGAGGTCTATTTGTATTCTTTTTAGAGCTGTTCTTTAGTACAGAGTTATGCATTAAACACAGAGGTGGGATGGAAAGACTGAAAGAAATACCCCGTGATCCAAGGGGTTCTTCAGGACTTGTAGGCAGCTTATAAGAAGTTGTCAAAGGAAGCCACTTTCCCATAGGTTTAAATTATCTGTGAGAGGATCTTCATTTCCAGTTGAACATTTTTGAAAGGTCCACACGTTGAAGGGTGTGGAAAAGCACTAAGCTTATGGAATAACTGCCAATTAGCTGTGAGCAGGGACAAGGTCTGTGTCTCCTTTACAGTCTTCCTCTTTTTCCAGCATACGGTTTTAATTTTGTTCATCTTACCAGCTACTCAGCTGCTTATTAATTCTGTTAAAAAATAGTGCTTCACTAGTAGTGGACTGAAATGGCAACTGTTTCGGTCCTGTCTGGAAAGCATTTGGGGCAGTCCCTGTCTCATTTAACAGACATACTCACTGTGACAGTGAATTATTTAAGTACTTGCTTTAAGTCCTGATTCAGCAAAACATCAGAGGAAAGGAATAACTGAAAAAAAAACCACCCACCCCTTATATAAGTGTATTTAAGAGAAGTAATGATACTGTCAAATAAATCTATGCAATGAAAGATGCCCTAAATTAAAAAGCTGGATTTTCCTCATTTTCAAAATAAAGTTCTGACTGATTTAGTGGTACACCACATAAAGAGCATTTTAACTTTACAACTGCAAGCACTTCTCCCTATATGCCTCTGCCTGTTTGACCTGGAGTTCTCTTCCCTTTAGTGTGTGGCATCAACTAGGCCAGTATCATTACTAACAAGCTCTTTCTCAGTTCTGCACCTTTAGAGGTGGACACTGAACAGCCTCTGTAAACTATCTCTTCCAGTGCCTGTCCTCACTCTCAGAATCAATGAACCTATCTGAGTTAATCATGTCTGGCTGTGTAAAACAACAGCCTATGCTTAGAGACTCTCAAGGGTCACATCAGCTCAGAAATCCTGCTTTGGATTCTGCTGTGATACCCCAAACAGTGGAAGTGATGTCTGGAGCTACTGAAACTCAGACTTGCACTAAAACAGAGTCTGTGCTCTATTGTTTCATAGACAAAAATGTGTGATACATGTTAGTGAGCATCAATAACTTGCTGTGTGTATATGAGTTATGGGGGCTTTGACAACAGATAATGCTGATCTTAAAAGCGTATTAGATGGTGCTGCCATCTGCTGTTTTCCTCTTACCAGGTTAACTACCTAAAAAGATTTCAGTGATCTTCCTTTGCTGAATTGTAATGCATTTTAACACAGCATAAATCTTGAACATTTGTGGAGCAACAACCTTGATGTTGTATTTTACTCCAGCATAAAGCTACGTAGCATCTTGGTGAAGGGAAGACTCCTTCAGATGCAGAATAATTCTAACAAAGGTGGGAAGTCAATGATGAGCTTTTTCTGCTCATAATTTTTTTGGTTTTGAACACCTTCCTAGGAGAATACTGGCAAGTGAATTTGCAAATATAGAAAGTTACATGAGAATGGACAGTGAATGGATGGTTTGAATGAAAGTATTATCATTGGGAATGACTGAGCTTCCTTCCTTTGCTTGTACACAGATGCCATATTCATTATACTCACTTACTCGATTTAAAAGGAAAGGACATTAGGAGCAAAATTGGATATTTCAGTGCTTCCAGTGGAATAGTATTTTTACTTATGTGCATCATCTTGCAGAATTACCTTGCTGTTCAAGGAAATTTCCTACGCAGGCATATGAACAGTTCCTACCATGAGTGCTGTTCTGTCTGTTTCAAAGATTTGGTAGGCTGGGAAGTGCACTTTGGATAGTCACGAGAACCATGCTATACCATGTCCCTGATCCTTATGCAAAATGCGTTTTACTTGGCAGAGAGGAATGTGTGGAAATGACTGCTTTCAACTGCTTTCATACAATAGAATGCTGCTGCTAAGTGCTTGTAGCAATCTTTTCGTGAACCTTTAATCCTTGGGCAATTCAAGTCTGTGACAAGTTCTCCATCGTAGGGCAGGATGCCTCCCCTCGTCCCATTAAAATACATGGATAATTAAACAAATAGGAAAGGCAGAGGTGTGTGCAGTCCTGGATGATAAATATTTATGTAGGGGAGTTTGGGAGTCAGTCTTATTGTGTGTACTTAAGAAGAAATAAAAGGCTTTGTGCAGTATGGAAGGATTTGACCTCATATAACACCATAACAGCAGCCTGGGGCTAGCCTTAAGTAATGTCAGGTCTATTGAAAATACATAGTTGCATAGCCCTCTGAGCTCAATAACTTCATTCATAGTCACGCAGACATACTTAGCAGTCTTGGAGTAAAAAAGAAAATACTGAGACACCAGAGGAAAGCCTAACTACACTGTTAGGTATTTGTAGGTATTTTTATAATAACACATATCCTCAGGAACAGACCTTCCCTACAACCCTTTTTGAAAGTTAAAAACAAAGCAGTGAACAGACAGCCTAGCCACTGGCCTGTGAGTAGTTTGGGTTGGAAAATTGTGGTGTTTCCAAAAATAGTTTCATTTCGAACTGCACGCCTCCAGATGTGATATTTGGGATAGGCACACTGAAAATAAAAAGAAATGAAGGGTAAATATCATCAGCTGTAGAAATTCCAAGTAAAGCTTATCATATCTTGGATTCCACAGTTAAAAAAAGAAAAATCTGTTACTACTGGTTGTTAGGCTAATCTCTTTCAGGTTTTAAACACGTGTGCAGAGAAGAATTTGTGTATGTAATGTGTGGTCGTGGGTCAATCTCAGTATTTTTCTGGAATAAAAATAAATCTATCCTAAGAGTGATCTGATTCCTTTTAATTAATTCTGCTTTCTGCTGTTGATTCTGTACCGTTTTTAATTGTGGAAATTACAAAAGACAGACATTTCTACTTGAAAAGATTTCTGCATTTGTACTAGGGTTCCTTTTTCCTATTCTGTTAGTATATAAAGAGTCCCTACAAACCGAATGTAAATCAAATTGCTCTTTCCTAGCTTCCAGCCAATAAGTAACCATTTAAATTAATGGCAGGAACCTAACTAATGAAAACTAGTGGGGAAAGTATGTTCCCAGTGATTTTACACCTAGCATTTTTTTAAGAAACCATTTCTAAAACAGTATAATCCTATGCACAGCAGGCATGCACACTGAAAAGAGTTCTCTGACCACAGGAGTTTAGATTATAGTATCCTTATCTAAAGGTCTCCAGAGCCCACAAATAAAAATAAAGTGTCTTCAGAAGACTTTGTGTCTGCACCCAGAGTCTTACTTCAAAATCAGACAAGTTCTAGCTCACCACTTGAAGTAAAGAAGTAGGTGAAATTTGATAATGAAAAATTATAAGATGTTCTTAAAACAGCTGTTGCTGTATTAATCTAAAAATAGGAGAAGAAGGCTGTATTTTTATATATATTAGAAAATATGCTTGTATAAAATACTGTGTTATCAAAGATAGCAAGGAAATTCCATTTGAAAGTCAAGAGCATGAAAATGTCCTTGGAGAGACTGTCTTTGGATGTTACATTTCAAGACACTGTGAGAATTTTCCAGATTAAGTCCACCATTTCCCAGCAAAAATACACTTTATGGAGTAGTATTTCTTTCATGTAAGTGAGATTACATGTGTAATACAGGAAGGTAATCTTATGCAGATTGTTCACTAATGACATTTTCAGACTGTAACATAAATGTGAGAAGAGCTGCCCAGAATTTCTTGAACACATTGATGGGCTGACAGAAAGAGTCATAAATACTGGAACAGGTTATGCTTTGTTACACAGCAGCAGAGGAAAAAAATGAAACCCCCACCACTCTTGTTTGAGTGAGAAAGGTTTCCTGTATTTGGTCTGGCGTGGCTGTCTGTCTAACTTGAGGAGGGCAGGGAATAGCTCATCTCTTACTGGTATTCTGCTGTCAGAAGTGTAGGAAGTGCTGGCAGTTGTGAGACCCATCTGTGTACCTCAAAGTGCTTCTCTACAGCATGTTTTTGTCCTATTTCCTGGAGCATGGCTGGTACTGACACCACGCCTAGCCCAAGACTTGCCTAAGGACACAGCCGAGTCCATAATCTGCAATACCACAGTAATTATACATTTTTCAGCCTTAGATTATGTATCTGTGAGGTTTGGGGTTGAGGAATCTTTTTCTTCTGTTGTTGAGCTGTTTTTTGTCTGAGAACAAAAGCAGATCTTCAGTGTGGAAACAATTACTTGCTTAGAGTCCAGGTCTGGCCTTGCTGCAGTCACTGGCGAAGTTCACACTAAGGCCTTCGGGATAAACAAAGAGTAGTTCCTATTTTGCCCCTCATCCTGAAATATCTTGGGTTGGTTTTAGTCTTTTGAAGGCCAAGAATTCCACCAGCTAACTGACCTGTGGCAAAAGTGGGGTAAGGAACCACCATCACCTCTTGGGACAGCCGCCCTCACTGTCCACCTTAAAAGAGATACTAAGGCTGGACACAACACTTTGAGCTGTGTTCTGATGGAAGATGGAGTCTTTCTGTTACTGTACGAGACATCAAGCGTTCATCTGAGGAAGCTTTTGTTGCTGCTTTCCATTTTACTTCTGCTTGGTAAGTAAAAAATGGCTTCAATCATTTAAGGTGGATGCTGCATTGCAGTCTAATGAAGCGGAGGAGTTGTTTCTGCATGTGAAGACTTAGCATTTTCTTGAATTGGAAGGTATGAAAACAAAGGAGATGAAACTTAACACAGCTAAGTTTTGATTAATCACACACATGAATTTTCAGCCCAGCTTCTATAGAAGAGACCTGCCTGTTCCAGATACCCAGTTAATGAGGCAATATCTCTTACAAACTTCAGGACTGAATCCAAACAAAACCAGACTGAAAGAAACAGTTACACAGATTTCACAGATATCAGGTTCCTTATTTACATGATTGCTTTCATACGAAGTCATTCTGATTCAAAATTAATATTGAGAACGTTTCTTCTTCTTCACCATTGTTATTTGCAGGCAAAAGTGATAAGACGGCCACCAACAGTGATTTGCTACATATGTGGCCGTGAGTATGGAACAAAATCTATTAGTATACATGAGCCACAATGCCTGAAAAAATGGCACCAGGAGAATGACAACCTCCCCAAGCACTTGAGAAGGCCAGAACCCAAAAAGCCTGAAGTCAGAACCGTGGAAAGTAAGTTACAGACCAAATTAAGAGGGATGAGCTAAAAAGTGGGAGGACTAAAAATATATCTATATTTTAAAGCAGTAGATAAACAGTTTACAAGTACTTCGTTCTCCAGTTTACTTTCAAGGGGTTGTTTTAAGCTTTCCTTCTGTGAAGCGTCCATCCATAGGAGTAAGAGTGGTCATTATCTTTGGAACATGCCTTCTGGGACAGTCCCCTCTATGTGTCTGTATGTCTTGAATCAAAACACAAATAGATTAGCAATCTGCTTCACAGCTACAATCTCGCTACCTTTTGACTCCTTTTAACACTGTAGACAGGCATGTCTTAAAACAAGCAAAAACATCCAAGAATAACGTGCAGACATGACACAGAATCATTAAAATAAAATACCCTCAGGCAGCATAGGTGTAGATACTTCAGCCAGATTCTTCTAAAGTCAACATCCCGTAAATGTTATTGATCCCTTCTTATTTACAAGTCTGAGAAGCTTTCATTGTGAGATGCTATAATATAAACACAGTGGAGAAAAAAATATATGTAGTATAAAGTAAACACTTCCTTTGTGTCAGTTTTACATGTTTGTGCTGTGGGTTCTGTTTTCTGATTCCACTTCTTCAAATCAACAAACACTGATGATTCCCAGCACCCGCAGAGATGGGCTGCCATATGTATCCCAGGGTTGTGTGTTCATTGTAGGATGAAAAGGAATTCCTATCAATGCTTCACCTGGAAGCTGTTCCCAGGACTTCCCTATTCTCACATAAAGTTATTTCACCTTTCCTGCTGGATGCTTTCCCTGGCCCTGCCAGCTGGTCTGAGTTACTTTGGGCCAAGTTTGGACCACATCCTCACAGGCATTTAATTCACACACACTTTTTTTTTGTATTCCCCACAATTTCACTCAACTTCCCCTAATGTCTGGAAAAGTAGACGAAGTCTCCTACAACTCACTTGTGAAAGAGTCATACACTAGATCAGTTTACAGCAGTACAAAGAAATATGTCCTCAGAAGACATGCAGAAGAGAGCAAGATCACTGAGAACACTAACCAGATGTTCAAAATAATAATCAAAGTTCAAATAATATCAAATTGGAACTTGGTTAACAGATGCCAAGTGGCATATTTGAATCTGCAGTAAAAGATGGGTTCAAAAGACATCTTCATTGTATTTGCTTTTTTAGATGTTAAGCACTTTTTAATTATTACACATTGTGTGGTAAAACAGATGGGGAAAATGAGAATTCCATGTGAAACAGGAGGATGCAAAAGGACAAATCAGGTTATTTTGAAATACACTATTCTTATTTTGAAGGAGTGGAAGCAGAAAGACAACCACTCTTGGAGAAAACAATCTAGCAGAAGGCTCCCAGATATGAATCAGAAAATTGTCTCATTTACCCAATGAGTCATATCAGGCGCCTCACATCTCCTGTGAGGTGTTGTGTGCCCACAGTTCCTCTGGGGATACTGACCTGCTTCCAGCATCTGTCCCTAGATGCCTGCTGATGCAAGCCTGATCAGTTCTGTAGCTTGAGCTAAAATTGTTGTTCCCCCTGCAGCTGCCTCATACTCCTGGCCTTGAGAAAATAATCTCAGTGTTGTTCTTTTTCCATAAGAATTACCCTTGATCATGTGGTAAACGCTATAACTGACCTTGAGACCACATGCATGTACTGCTTGTCTCACTGTTTCTCAGCTCAGGGGGGAGGGATTACCCCTGTTGTTGAATGAAATAGACAATGTTCAAAAAAAGCTCAGAAATATTAACTGCTTACATAAAACTTTTTATAACTTACATAAATCTTTTTCTGAAAACTCAAGTGTCACGGGAAGACAACCACTGCCCTCATTACACAGTGTTTTGTTTGTGGAATGCCTAACACATGCCTGCAAGGAGAAAGTCATCTCTCTTTCTCCCTCTCCTTTTTTTTTTTTTTAATATTCCATAAACTTTCCAAAGTACAGAAAATACACATTCATTTCCTGCAAGCAAAGGGGATATTTGTCTCAGCCAAGAAAAGAAACACTACTTGGTTGCTCTTCTAACAAAAAGAACATTAGGAACAGGCATATTAAGAGATCTAAGGCTTACTGTGGTTATGTGAACCATTGGCTATGAATCATATTAAAATTGTTTGAGCCTTTAATGAAGAGCTCTATCATGTGCCAGTGACAGAAACCATGGAATATTTTTAAATGCGCAAATCCTTTTCTTCTAAAAATTGTCCGCTGCTAACAGTTGAAAGAGAAAAAACAGATTTTAAAATCTTTTTCTATATTGTCATACCAAATAAGAAGAGCGAAGCAAATACATCTTCAATTTGAGCCATGGGGATTTTTTTCTGCATGCACTTCAAATGAAAACCCTTACAATCTAAATCCAGGTATTAAGCAACCTGCCTGGCCTTTTTGCAAATCAGTTTGAAACAACACTATGTGAAAATCCATTTCAGAAGGAAAGTCCATTTCAAGATGAAAGTAAACAAGATTTTTTTTTACCTAAATTAAATCTTGAAAATACATCTGAGTGTTTGAAGAATGCTCCTGAGTTTTCAGAGCAGTCATTCTTCCCACAGTGGAAAATAACTGAGGGTGAGGCTGGACTAGTGTTAGATGACAATGGATGCATCAGTGCAATGACCTCACAGGAAGTTGTGGCTTAAAGGTACTGTAGGTTTTGTCTGTAAGGTTTTAGGCTTGTCTAAGATTTACTCCTCTTTTTAGTGTAACTTGCATAGACTCCAACAGGAAGAAAATTGGGCCCCTTGTCCAGAGCAGTACAAAGAACATATTCTCAAGTACAATATGCTTCCACCCATTGCCATGGTCAGATAACACATGCTCGTTAAAGAGAGCTTGAAGTAAAGCCAAAAAGTGAATTTGCTGATAATAGCATGTATGCAAAGATGTTAATAATTAGCTGAGAATGCAGATCATAACACACTGCATGATGTTTTCTCTGTACTCTCATACAATACAAAATGATTCAGTTTGAAGTTAATTTAATTCAGCCCCTGGGACAAAAAACAGTGTCTTTTTAATATTTTTTTTACTCTTTTGCTTCTTTCTTTTCTTTTTCATTTGCAAAACCAATATGGTTTGGTTAAACTGAAAGGCTCAGTCAACAGGTATTTCCTGAAAATATTTTCCATAAAGAGTTGAATGTGGGTCTCCAGAATGAAAGCTGATACTTTCTTTTTCTAATTTTCCAGCCAAAGGTTTCTATGATCTTGATGCTTTAAATGAGGCTGCCTGGACCAGCGCCCAAGCCCAGCTAGTTCCATGTGATATTTGTGGGCGTACTTTTCTTCCAGACAGACTGATCGTCCATCAGAGGTCCTGTAAACCGAAACGTGCAAAGTGAAGTGGATGTAACACACATGCATACAAATGCATGCCTGGTCACACAGACACACACATTTATCCTAAGCTCAATAAAATACGTGTGTGTGTGTGTGTGCGCACGCACGCACATGAATACACACACATGCACTCGTACCTTTCAGACAGACCATGAGAGAAATAAAATTCATCTGGAGAGACATGGTCATCAAAACTGTATTGTGTAATGATATCATGTGCTCTCTAAAAGTCTCCAGGGTAAAAATCAGCAGTTGCTACTAAAGTGTAAAGTCAAATACAGAAAATCAGTTCTTTGAAAATTTTGCTTTTCCTCTTTCAAAGATTCTCTGGTTAGTGTAAGGGCCTTTAGCTGAACTTGACTAATCAGAGAAACCAAGTAGCTCCTTTAAGTTTGTTCATTTTTCTTTGGGTTTTTCAGGTTTTTTTTGTTTGGAGCACTCCAGTGTTTACATCCTTATGTAACTGCATCTCATGAAGTCCTTGACTGCTGCAAATGAAACCTCCCCATATAAAGGGATCCAGTCACATGGTAGAAGCAGACACAGGCTGTTTCGTAAAAACAGTCAGAAGTGCCCTCTTCTTGCTTAAGAATGATACTGACCATGTGATTTATCCTCAGCTAAGTAAACTGATCATGCCAAAAAATTTATAAGTCAGAGAAGCACATCTTGGTCATGAACTTTGTAAAAGAAAACATTTTAATGTCAAGACAAAACAAGCATGATGTGCCAGATGGCTGGCATAAAATACCACCCTGCCCTCTGTACCAAATGTGGCCATAACAGAGTGCCAGTGCTGGCAGGAAGGGTAGGTCTTATACCAGAAAGCCGTGGGGAAGGTGTTTGAAGGTGCTACTTTGAAAAATGCTGTTATGTTATGTAGAGGAATGAGTGCCAAAACATATAGGTATATGAATAAGCTAAACGCATGAAGGAAGCAATACTCCCTTTTACAAGGTACAGCAGAGAGCAATTATTATTGTTATTATATTATTATTTTACTTACTCTGAAGCATTTTATTAAGTGGCAAGGTTATTCAAAAGGTATGACAAAATCCAGTACAAGTTGTGAACTAGCAATCTAGGCTTACTGATAGGAAAGAAACTGCACCTCATGTATGGGCATAAGGCCTAGAGTTGTCTGTTATGTATTATGTGATTGATATGACTTTTCTCAGAGCATTCACACTTACTATTGTACTTACAAATCAGAGGAAGTGAATGCTTTCATACACACTAAAATGAAATATGGGTACCAACAACTTTTCTTTTCCAAGCTGTCAAGCTGTGTGATTTGTGGAGTAAGTGAAACAAGAAGTAATATCATTGTTCTGTTATTAGAGAAACACTCCTGGCTCCAGCCCTGGCGGGCTGTTAATTCAGACTGGAGAAGTACCAGCATTCTTTGGTGAAAATAATTTCCAAAACAATCAATGGTACCTCAGCAGCCCTTTCATCTTTGGAATGAGGATTGTATAGTCTGAAGATAGGTATCTTCAGAAGTCAAAGGTTCAGTTTCTGTTCTACAGAACAAAGCTGTGTAAACCCTGCAAATCTGTTCTTAGTGTCGCCAGTGTAAGGAGAGGTGCTGTTGGAGCTGGACCAGTGCCCTCCCTCCTCCTTTTGGCTGGGAGAAGGCATGTGGCCTGAGGACAGAAGAACAGGGGCACTGGTTTGTGATTGCTAGACTGGCTTCTAGGAGCTGCTGGCTGGCAACATACACTGCAAGTCCCTGAGGCTGTTTTAAGTAACACCAAGTGCTGGTCCACTGACAAGTGGTTCGGTAATTGGAGGATTATGGATGTCACACAATCTCACCTTTGTGTCCCCTCTTCCTCTTCTTGGAATACGCCCTTTTCTTAGACATGATAAGTACTTTCTGGCTACATCTGCTTCATTGGGTCATTGAGGTTCACTACAGTCACTTCAAGAGCAAAACCGTATTTTAAGGAAATTAAGCCTTTCCAGAGTCACTGCAGTGTTCGGCATTAAAAATTTAGCTCTCCCTTTTGGTGGGATTCACATGACAGAGTCCCTGTGTCATTCTGAAAATTGGACTTAGTGTCTTGATGATTTTAAATCTGCCAGAAATTTCATCCAGAACAGTTTTTCTGTTTTCATTGTCAGCTCTACACTTGTATATTTTTTGGTTTCTGGAATTTTTCTCAAAAAGCAGTAAATCTGCCTGATGAGCTGAATGTTTATAAACAATAAAAAAGTACCAATACTAAATGTACGTTGTGTCTTACCCAGAAACACCATTGTGTGGGAACTCCTGAAGCCATAAGCCTAGAGTATGTTTTCCACATCATCTTTTATGGAAGTCAAATGAGGATTTGGCAAATTAAGAGCTGTGTCTCCTAGTAGGTGACTGCTGCTGAGCTCTGAATTTAACGTGGGATTTGAGAAATGACGAGTCTTAGCACTCATGGAGTCAAGGCAGCTTTGGGCTGTGAGGGCTGATGGTGAGACCAGAGCATGCAGGAGCTCAACTGGAGGCAACAGCCCTCAGAAAAATCTCAAGGGTTGTAGCATACCCTTCCCTCCACAGCTTCATGGGAACAATGATTTCCAAAATATGTAGAAATATAAAAATCACTGACATAGGAGTGCATATTGTTCCATTTCAGACTGTCACTCACATGACAAGGTTTCTCTGTCGCAAGCTTTTCTGCTGAGCTCACCAGCACATGTGTGTGTCAATGATGATGATGAGTTCAAAGCAAGCTTTGTTCACCGGGAGAAGCACTGAGAGTGCCTTCATGGTTTGCTCTCAACAGAGTTAAAATGAGATCTTACGAGCATTTTTCATTATTGCTTGGCATGTATCATTCTGAAGTTTTTTGCAGGAGAGGAAAAGGAAATGAGAAATTGAGCTCCTTTTCTTCCTTTGTTTCCGTACTTTAGTGATTTGTCATTTAACCTTATCTCATCCACTGTTGGCTCAATGTTATTTCCAGCTGAATCCCATGGTTCCTACTGCCACAATACATTTAAAGAGCTGGAAAATATCTTCTAGTACTTCAAAACCAGTGACATTTCATCTAGTTTCCCACAATTGTGCTGATAGCAGCTAAAACTATTCCTGGACAAAATACACAGAAAGTCAGGACATGGATTGACAAGCAAAGCTCAATTACATTAAACTAATGATCATGCACTTTCAGATCATAAATAAAAGCCATGGCTTATGTTTTAGTTCAGCCATTTGAACCTACCAGTTCCAGATGAAAAATGAGACATTTTATAAAAGCAAATCTAAAGACCATAGTCAAGCTAGAAGAGTTTAACTGCAGACTTCAAAAATTGGCCATTAATGAAAGAATCCATAACTGCAGATAAGTATTATATGTCAAGTGTTATAATTTATTGAGTTGGGAATGTCACAGTTACCATACAAACTTCAAAAATCCTGAATCTTAGGGCAGTAGTAAAAAATGCCTAATAGGCCTGAACAAAACAGTTTCATGGACACTTTTTCTTAAAGACTACTGGGACTGAATAGACTACAGCTTGAGGAACAAAAACATTAGTAAATGTAATGTCAGTTTCTATTAAAGATAGTGAGCTCTTATATGGATCTGTGAATTCTCTTTGCAGGGCACAAAAGACCTGGAAAGCATATAGTACCATGTAGAAATGATGTTTTCAGTATTGACTACTGACATTTTAAATGCCTAAGGTTTAGTCCAGAGTTTGTAAAAATGATATTTGATTCTGTACTCACTGAAACAAATCCTACAGTAGTATATGGGTACAGGATGATCAGATGCTGACACATGTATGTGTCTTAATCAAATTAGATTGTGCAGTTTTTTATGATAGCACACAAGCTTTCAAAGCCTATGTTTGCTTAACAATAGAATTTCATAGTTGAGAATTTTGGCAGGGAGCTGGTCCATGAAGAAGGACTTCTAGGCAGGCTTTTGTCTGAATCAGTATTTTCTTTGAGGGTCCTGGGGATAAGGTTTCTGAATTTTGTTTTTCTAAGCTGTGTCAACCACAATGGCTACAAATGAGTTTGCTGTATCAGGAGACATGCCACCCTCAGCTACACAGTGGGATTGTGCAAAAGCAGGATTCAACAGGGGCATGAAGTCCACCAAAAAACAAAACCTGTAAGCCCGGACAACCCTCCAAGAAGTTGCGTGAGGGTCTATCTAAATTCTTGCGTGCTGTTACTATTTATTCCCTGTTATTTATCATAACTGACATGCACAGAGTATTGTTGACTCTGGAGCATGAAGGGGTTAGGTACTCCTCCTAAATCTGTATTTCTTAAAAAAAGTCTGCCATTTTCAGTTAAGAAAAAAATTTTATAATCTTCATAGAATTGAGAAGAAATTATTGACAGCAGAGCAGGAAAATTTACCTGACAAGTGAGACTCCAGGGGGCCAGACTGTTTAACTTTTCAAAAAAAGATTAAGTACTTCCCTGATAGCCTGTATGTATACAGATTAAAGAGACTTCTTTTCAGAACAAAACAACTGAACAATTTCCAAGCAGGAATTTGTTGCTAGTCAAACTCAGAAGTAAGAAGCCCAAAACTTTCAGACAGTTTACTGAGATTTTCAGTAGATTGTCTATCGCAGGATTTTTACAAACAAAACTTTTTAAAAAGAAATTATGCATAGGCATAGGTCTAATATGAATAAATTTAGGCCAGCCTTGTCTTACACTATAGCCTGTAGAACACTGGACTCTAAGATTCTTCCAGATTATCATGAAATATAATAATTGACATATATATTTTCAGGACAAAAAACAGTGTGCAGAAGTCTAAGAAAAATATTGCAGGTAACCAGTGGTATCTCTGGGTTAGGTGTTCAAGAATTCAAAGGCAGGAAATAAAAAGAAGAAACTGAAAGATGCATATATTTTAAAAATGGTGCCATCTCTCCAAGAATGTGAGCCCCCCCCATCAAACATGTAAATAACAAGAGTGAACTGCTTTGTAAGGTAAGAATGTTTGAATTGGGTTAGGATTTGTACCTGTGTTTGGAAGCTGAATCAGACTGCCAAGTCAGATTGTGATAAGGAATTCTTCAGAGCAGCATTGAGAGATCTCTGGACAAAAAAATTTAAAATACAGTCTCAAATGGAAGATAAACTGGGAGTCCCATAAGAAAGAGGAGATTGATTTCAAAACAAGTAAGTGCTTTGCCTTCTTTGCTTTCTCTGGCGCCTTAAAGGGAAAAAGATTTACCTAGGTTAGCTCATAGGGCTTGTAAATCTAAATAGTTAGGAAACTGGCTGTTTCGGGTTAGTTTCACACTTTATTTTTGTATTACATCCAATTCAAAACAAGTCATACTTACTGCTGTCTATTTATACCAGGTTTAAAGGCTGGAAAGATGTAAAATAAGGGCTCTGCCAGATACAGCTTGTGATAAAAGCAGATTTCCAAGACCTCTTTCTTCAGTCTCCAGGCATCATACTCCCTCTTTGTAAAAGTGCTGGTTTGTTAGCTACCATAGCTTTCCCTGTAGTTGTTTTCCTCCCTGTGTCCCCTCCTCTACAATTTAGGCTTATTTGATTCATTTGGACTTGCAAGAGGTATCTTCTCTGAATACCTTTTGGAGAAGTTAAACTTCTCAGTGTATTGCCATGAGGCTGCAAAATGTGTGCAGCATGGAAGAAGCGAGAGTCAGGAACATGGATCACACTCTACACTCCACTTACAAATCTGTAAGATGGATGCACTCAAATAATATAGCAGAGCCACATGGAGGGTTTTTAATCCCTTAATATTAAATATTTACATTATAACACTCGGAAGATAAGATGTAAAAGGAGTATGCATCTTGAAAAACACAGTTGTGGCTATGAAAATAAAGAGGCTCAATCTGTTCAGCTTCTCAAAGAGAAGGCAGAGAGGCTGTTTGATCTGTCATGCATGCCATATTTCAGCTCTGAATTTTTGTAAAACAAGTATGAGGGTAGAAGGGAGCACTCACAGAATTCCACTTTTGCATACTTAACCTTGACATGCCCAGGATCCCAACCATGTTTTATGAACTTCATCTCATGTAGGTAACATAACAGACTAGATATCAAATTCCTCATTGATGTGGCACTAAAAATACTCAGTACAAGTTCCAGAATATCAGCTTTAGCAAAATTTAGACTTCTGAAAAGACAAGGGAGAACAGCCATGTCAGCTTGTCTTGGCTCTTTTGAAAAAGTTTGTGGAAAATAGCAGCAGGTTCTCTAGTGTTTTCCATGCAGTTTGGTCTGTGAAGCTGACCCAACTGCCAGAGAGAAGGCAGTTGTCAGGAATGTGACTATGGTATGAAGTGGTCTGGACAGGCAGTTTCTTTTCAAGGGAGGTAAGGGCCCTTTCTCTCCTGTGCGTCTGTGGTCAAAGGAGTTATGTGCCTAGATATCTCAAGAGATCCAGCTGTGTTTTACTAGAGAACTGTCAGCTATCTAAATGATGGAATGAGCTGTTGGCTTGTGCAGAAGTTTGTCACGTGTTAGGAAGGATCTGAAGAAGATCTGTGGGCTTGATGATGATTACAGGACTAGTATAATGTTAGGCAGCATAGTATTTCTAAGACTGAGGAATGAAGAGAGCTTCAGTAGAGTTTCAGCAATTATATATATGTGTTATGAATGTCTTGAGGGTTTTATATTAGAACTAAGCAAGAATTTCTGAAGTCTTATCAGATCTATAGTTTGATTTTTTCCTGAATGTGATCCTCTTAAGTATTAGTAGACTGCTATTCTAAGGGAAAACTTGTCTATGGAGAAGGGGAGGTGGTAGTCTAAATCCCAAGGTCCTTTAGTCGGTGACTCCAGACTAACTTTCTTGTCTAGGGGGCACACTAAATGTCAGCGTGTTCCAGGCAAGCGTGGAAGTTTCACAGCACTCCAGAAAAGATCAGGGAGGACAACTCTGACCCTTGATAGCTGGCACTTCTTTACAACACAGTTCCAGCAATCCAGCCTGAAATAAATGGAAAGATAAACTCGGTTATTTGAAGTCAAAGTTTAATAAAACACAGCCCTTTTTCTGTTTTTTTTTTCTGTTTCTTGAAAGTGTCCTTAGTCCAGTTTATAGCCTCCATCTGTCTGTGTCATCCACAACTTGAGTCTGCATTTTTTTCCATGCACAAAACCTATTTGCAACACCTCTCTTTGTAGATAAATGGTTGTTTTGCTTGTGACTTGGTTGGTTCACTTATAGGGTAGACTTTCATATTTTCTTTTCAAATTTATTTTCATCATGTATTTTCATTCATTTAAATAAAATCATGTAGAAAATTCTGTACAGTAAAATTACACTGATACAGGTAATTAGTTTAAAACTATTACCTGTTTTATGGCTAAAACAGCCATATGAAGTAGCTATTCTTTTTTTGTCCAAAAGCTGCAGTATCATCCTAGTAAAATGAACCAGCCCTTGCAGAACCATTTAGAGATATTTTTTCCGGATAAAATCAACATGAAGGTATGTCAAAGTTTCACTCCTCTCATTAGTGAAAATGATCATGAAAACCCAGCTGGCATTGGGAGTGACAGTCTTCAATACATGCAAGATGTTTGCAATGAATAAAGAGTGGAGCAGGAAAAGGATGCCAGTTGTTGAGAGCAGAGTTCCAGTATGTACCCACAGCTTTTCCACATTGTGGTAATACAGATGTTTCTGATCAGTTCCACTTGAGTCAATGAGGAAGTTTTTGCCTTTCTGAGAGGAAAAGCTGCAGCTGAAGCTGTCCAACCACATTGCCATGCTACAGTTGAGCACTGCATTTAAATGTCCAGCTAACTTCAACTTACCACCTGATCAGCTGACCTTGAAAGCATTCGAACCATGATGATCCAAATAGGCTAACACATTCTATTTGCAGACAGATTTTTCAGTATGTGTGATGTTCTGAACTGCACCTGGCTGAACTGCCTTAAAAAAACGCCAGGTTATTTCCACTCATGTTGTATTTCTCAGAATGCATCACCTAAAGTCGAAGAGAAATAGAAGGTTAGAATCCTTTGATGAAAGTCAAACATACATGTGCAACATGTTTTTCAGTTACATGTTTTCCAAGAAAAACTTGACTTAACAGCCATAAATCCTCTGACCTGGGAACTGGAAAGAACAAAGAAATTACACAGATGAAAACTGAGCATTTTTAGGATTGGGTCTTTTGCTAGTTTTAAGAAGTTGTTTGTCCTTGTTCAATAGCATAATGGTCAAGGGACCAAAATCTGTTTAGGAGTAATAGTAGAGGGCCAAACCATATCTTTAACTTTGGTTCTGAATTTTTAAAAGTATTTTTCCCACCTCATTTTTTATTTAATCCAAAGAATTTTTAGATTCAAAAATCCCCTAAATATATTGCATTCTTAGATTTAATTTCACTTGTTTCCTAAGAGCTATTTTTGTGGAAGAAAAAATACTATTATCACAGAACATATGACACTTAAGTGGCAAAGTCCCATATGCAGCAGTTTCTACTAGTTCCCACTCTCATGATTTTTCTAAATCTAAAGAGAGAAAAGGTATTCAGGAAGCACTTTGTTTGCTACAAACTTGTCACTAATTTGGGCCATCACTCACATCTACGCCAATTATGCTGCATCATCTTGTAGATGAACTGCATTGCATAAAACAGAACTAAATGATGGCTGCATTGACACAGTTGATTGCAGCTGGAAACTGATACAGTGTCACAGTAGCAGACACAGCAGTCTACAGTATTTGTACAACAACAGAAGTGACTAAAACATTCAGCATGGAAGTGATGTAAATCAGTCTATTAAAAAGGGTTCAAATACTTATTGTTACCTTGTCTTTGTAGTATTAGATATCACACTGTAGCAAAACAGCCCCCCTACTCAGTATGTCAAATATATTTTTGTCCCGTCTTGTAAACAGGTACTTTCACATGTGGTGAGAGTTACCAAACATGGACCTTAAAAATGGATTTACTTTTATCAAAAACCAGTTTGAATGGTCGGTTTTCTGAAGAGGGGTTTGGGGGTTAGTGAGAAGTAGTCTGTTGGAACCATTAGCACATTAACACTGATAGTTTTGTTTTGTATTTTTTTTTCTGTGGCTCTCTTTGTTCATTCAAGTTTAAATTATTGGCAAGCCCATATCTGCAAGAGGCACCTGAAAAACAGTGTGCTTGCTGATCTGCCGTGTGTGCTCGTCAAGCAACGAAGCCCAGCAGGTGGCAATATAAGCACTTCTTGTAATTTGAAATCATTGAACCCTTGTAATCCAGTAGCATTATGATTTAGCCTTTCTAGGTCTGACTTGCATGGAAAATAAGCCTCAACACTGAAGGTGATTCTATTCACTAAAATAATGCAAATTCCATGTGTGACAGTCTGGCATTCTTTCCATCTCTGGATCCTTCTTGTGTCTTTGGGATTTACCAAGTACTATTGCATTCATCTCAGATTGAACAGTGTCTTGTAGCTGCTGAGACCAGATTACATCTAGAAACACACCTCAGATATTTTCTTTATTTCTGTAAGTTGACGGAGTGAGCTCAGACCAGAAATTTCTCTTAAAGTGCTGTTCTAAGCAGGTTTTACATATGAATCACATGAAGTAAATATTCTCATATGGTTAGGATTTCAAAAGGTTTGCTCTATCTGCAATTAATCAGCTTCCTTCAAAACTATGACCTCCTTCTGCAGTATGACTTCAAGGTCACATCTCCTGGTGACTAACACTGATTTCCAGCTCCTTTTGTACATGAATGTTCTGTTTAGAGAGGAGTGAAAGTACTTGAGATTGGACTAGAATGTTTTATTTCTAAACAGACTCGAAACAAAGAGTTTATGGGAAAAGGTATGTGAAGGGTACAAAGGATATATTGAAAGAAGATGTTTTAGCCATAAAATACCCTCATGAAGTGTCCTGTATATCTGTAAATGCTTAGAGAAAGTGAGTTGTAGTGGACATCAAGTTTTCTTCCAGGCTTCTGGATACTGAAGTAACTGGAGAGTCCCCCAGGGTGAAATTAAGAACGAAAAGTGCTGGAGAGCCTCTAGGAACTCCACGCAGACTGCTAAGGCATCTGACAGACACTAATAACTGTAATAATTTTCACTAGCACTGCACCTTCCCTGCAGGGCTCTCCAAGTACTTTAAAACCAACCATTAGTTCAGCCTTACAGCCTTTGCCAGGCAGGCTCATTAACACCACTAAAGCTGTGAAACTGATTGCTGGAGTGCAATGTTACACACCAGTCCTGTTTTCCTCTGCCTGCCCTAACCTCCAAGAAATGGACCCTGACTCAGTGGTTTCCTAGGAACTCAAGGTCTGCCAGAGGCCGGATCTTCTGAACTATAGCAGGCAATATAGAAGTTAAAATTAATATTTAATGTTGCAAACCAGTGCTAGAATAAGTCAGATGCAGATAGATTAATATGACTATGTAAAATCTTTGGCATTTTCTGTAATGCTGACGAGAAACAGGTCTTTGCAAATGCATTCCCTAACAGGGATCATGGAGAACAGAACTGGTTCACAGCAGTACTGTTGCTTGAGAAATCTGTTGAGCAACCTGCTCGATGCCAGGTCTTTTATTCCTTGGTAGTATTTATGTAACACCTGCCACTCACACTCATGTCACGTATCTGGAGTGAAAGATGCCCACCCCACAGACCAGCAATGTACGAAGGAGAAGATAGTTCACTCCAGGCATTCCTCCTGACTCCCAGAGGCCCCTGCTCAAGAAGGAATCCTTCAATAATTTCTCAAAGCACCATGTGCCAGGATCCTTATGCTATATGAGAACAAGTCAGAGGACACTATAAATATAGTCCTCTGACGTGCTGCACAGCATATTCTTAACATTTAGACACTTAGCTTTCTGGTATATTATTTGCTCTTTTGGAGCTAATTGTTTTTGGTTTGGTTTTCCCATTTTGCTCTTTTGTTTTCAAATAATAATAAAATAAATAAATTTTAAAAAGGAAAACAGAAGGATATAAACCCCACAAAATATGCTCTCTCAGACCTAGTCACAGTCCCAGTCACACATGGGGCTCAGAGGAGGTCACTGTCTGCCTTCTGACCAGGCTGTATCTGGAGAGGGCATGTGGTTTTCAAGATGCATTCTCAGAGGCAACACCAGGAACCTCAGCAGGTTGCTTCTGCTGGGTTGTGACAAGAGCTGAGGCCCTGTCAGTGAGAGAGATGAAGACCATCTCCTTTCTAAGTCAGACTGTCTGACAGACTCTCATGAGAAGAAACCACAGTCTGACAAGCGAGTCTCAGCGCTGTGTCACAGTGCTACTCGTGGTCTGTGACTCCCTAGCCTTGGGGCCCAGCCTTCAGACACAGACCCATGTGGAAGAAAAGCACCAGGACTCTGGCACACCACCACCATCTGGGTTTGATGAAAACAGCACAGAGGCGAGGCCACCCATTAAGCTTTGGGCACCAGCATCACCCTCTCCGCAGCATATTCAACATTACGTGGACCTTCAGCTTGCAGGCAGGAGCCCCTGCCTGTGAGGATGCATCTTGGCCAACGTGTTTCGACCTGGGGAAAGAGGTGGGAGGTAGTTGGGAGAAGGAGCACATTTGGGGGTTGCTGGGTGGAACATGGGAACTGTCAGCGGCTTCCAGCCCTTTCCCACATCACTCCTCCCTGCTGTGTACCACCCACGGGCTGCACAGAGGAGCTTATTGGCTTAGTGGCAGCTTCCCATGCCCAGAATTGCCACCACTGTGTCGCCACTTGGCTGCCCCCAACACTGAGTGATGCACATGGTGACAGAAGTGATTTCCATTGTCTGCTGGCCTCCCTAACAGCCCTGCCAGGTGTCCACAGCCTGCTGCAGACCTGGCACACCTGGGAGATTCACAGGGACCAGTCACAAAGGATTGGATGAACATCTCTAAGAGATTTGGATTCCCAAGTTTTGAAATATATTGAAGGATTATAATGGTGCTTAGGTTACTTTTCCTAAGAAGGGGAAATACATATCATGCTCATCAGTGTAGTGTCAATAGGGCTCAAATCTCTTGGTGCCCAAGCTACATTTGTTTAAAAACCTGGGTGTAGAAAAAAAAAACTAGTCATGAAGGCAAGGAGGTGAGCCTTTTGGATTCTAGCATTTTATTTTCTTCAAGCCCTTCTGTTTCATCTCTTTTTTTTCCTTCATCCTATTTTCATTTATTGTCTATGTATCTGACCATGTCTATATTATCCTGCTTTCAGTTTCAGCAGATGTACTTTAAATGTTGCCAAATCTTGATGGGTAGAATGTCATTGTGTATGCTCTACCACAGACTCAGAATTTTTGTGGATCAGAAACATGGTGGAATATCATATTTTGGAGGAAAAAAAAAAGAAACTGAAGCCTGAACTTTGGTCTTGTTTACATCAGAGAATACAGTGAAATTGTTTTTGATTTCTGTGCATGTAATTGAGATCGAACTTTGGCTGTAGCTGTGTATTTTGTCAAAGGCAGAAGACCACGGTCACCTTTGGGATATAGATTAATTATAACCACCAGGCTGTCTTTCCGGTGCAGGTGGTGCATTGTTATATCATGTGTTTATTTTCCCTAAGTATCTAACTTACTAGATTTGCAGACTTCCCAGTCTTTATGAAGTGTTCTGTAACAAGGAAGAAATTAATGGTCAAAATCAGCAATGAGCCACAGAAGTCAAATCTAGACTGGATCATTGTAAGAACTGTGTCTGGGCAGGAAGGTAGGGTTATGAGGTTTCAGCTCATCTAATTACTATGGAGAAGAAATGGATTGGGGGAAGATGTTTGGCATTTGCCAATGTCTGCAGGTGCTCAGCACCAATTTAGGTAGAGCCCAGTGTGAGTACTCACAAGTGTAAAAAGAAATTGGACTATTCCCCACACATGCATGCAGGATTACAGAGAACAGCAGGAATAGCATTTACAAAATCCTCCTGACCTTGAATTCACCTCATCCTTTTTCAGTACATAAACTACTGTAAATATCAGATGTGACATACTGCAGTTTGATGCAAGCCAGTGCAAAACTGCATTTAAAGGATTACCTCCTCTTTTAGCAAATGGGTAGAATCAAAGATGACCCAATTTCCACTGCTTCTTACATGTACCAGATATTTGCTTCTACAAGCTCTCAGTTACTACTAGAAACACAGCATATTTTGTGCAGTAATGACAAAGAGAAGAAAAGGCTTACGTTGTACAGAAGAATACAGAAGGTTCATTTTTATCCTGGTAATACAATTCACCTCAATACGTACAGGAAACCCCAAACTGCCTATTGTTTTAAAGGGTGGTGGGAACTACATTCAAAGGTAAAAGACAGCCTTCCTAATTTCTGCTCCATTTCCTTACAGAGGAATGGAAGATGTAGTTCCTGTGGTGTATTAGAACAGGTGCGGCCAGTGAAGGTCCCCAGAGATGCTGCTTCCAAGAATATAGACACAGACTTATTAAAATGCTAAGCAGGTACAAAGAGAACCCCTGAACCTGGTTGTGAAGAAGAACATGCTGGATCATGCAAGATGATTATCTACATAGAAGTAACTGCTAGATGGTACATTAGCAGTGATTTCCAGCAGTCCCCCTGTATTCCCTTCCTCTGCAGTATCTCAGGATGCCAGGAGGCACAGCTGCAGCTTTTGGAGGCAGACATGTATTAACCAACTCCACTTCTGAGATCCACCCCAGTTTTCAACAGCAAGAATGGCCAGCCTCAGTCTCCATGCCAGAGTCTCCCTTAGAGGGATGATGTTTCCTTTTCTCAGCAGGTGTCTGAAGAACTAACACCCTCCTTGATCTGCGGCATCAACCTTGCCCAGATGCTAAAACCAGTACATCAGTTTCAGCTGGGTTTCTTTCCTCACCGCACACATCAGTCAGGCTTTGTCTCCAGCAATCACTGTCCACATGCTCTTGTGATGGCCCAGAACAGGAACAGAGCCTTCACGTCAGATTTTGAGTTGGAGACGAAAGGGCTGTAAAATCTGAAAGTGATTTCAGATAAGGACTAATAAATACTTTAAAATAAAATGCATCCTCTTCCTCCACAAGAATGTTAACTATACGTGACCTAACCAGTAAAAAATACATTTGAGAACAAAACCTATCCTCTAATGTGGAGATGAATACTTCTAACTCGACCCATCAGAAGTTTTCCTGAAGAAAGGACATATCTACAAATATAATGGGCAATGTCAGGGTTTTACAAGTGATAACCAGTTAAATATTTCACAAAGGAACAACTGAGAGGGATACTGGATATTAAGAATACTGAATTATGGGTTAGCTTTTGCCAAACACTTGCCTTTTATCTTCGTTCATATCACAAGTTCCGAATTCCTATCTCTGTATCTATAAATTGTTCTAGGAACAATAAGAAAAGAGTGCAGGTACTGTGCATCACTAATGTAATTAACGCCTGCCAGGAATATAGAAAAATTTACATGAAATACTTTCAAATTCACAAAAGTATTATTTTCTGTTCTCTATCTCATGCCTGAAGAATATTTTAAATTTGTAGTTATACAATTTTTTAAAATACATATTTTTATTAATTACTAAAAGCCAGTAAATATCTAAAATCACCCAGCTTCCAGACTAAATAGTTATACCCCTGCAAACAAGCCAATATACAACAGTAGTGTGCCTTTGTGTGTTTGTGGAAAAAAACTAGGCAAAGAACAGGAAGAACCAAAGATTACTTCAGAAATGATCTAAGGAGATGAAATTCCTATGGAAGGCTTTTTTGTTTCAGCATGTACAAAGCTGTTTGTTGTACAGTTAATTTACTACATTTTCACAAAGTGTGAAATTTGCTCAAAATTCTGGGTGCAACAAAAATGTGTCATTGTTTAAAAGTGGATATATAGTACCAGGAAACACCGCAGGGATGGATTTTATCAAAAAACGGGCTAGGCGAACCTGGCAAGTTGAAAGGTATTAGTAGCCAAAAGATTATCATTCCCTGGTGGTTTCATTTTTACAATACCAGCTCCATTTTATTTTTGCTCTGTTGGAACACGAGCTATATGCCATTGCTGGAAGGAGATACTCTGCTTTAAAAACTAGGACAAAATCTCGTGACAAGCAGCAAAAGACTGTTTGTTGATGTCTGGAGCACTGCAGAGGGTCTGATCTCAGCTCCATCACTGGTGTGCCATGCACAGCCATGTAGTGCTTCAGCTTCCAAGTGGGATACTGCTACTTAGCTTTCCCAGTGATGTTATTTCTCTGTCTCAGGCATGCACTTCAATGCGGGGATTGCAGAAGTTCAGTTTACAGTGCTGCTGTTGTTAGTCACAAAGCATAACAAACTAAAGACTAACTGCTTTCTTGTGCCATTGAAATGACCTTTTCCATTCTTTGGGGCCTTGGATTTTATCTTTGTATCTGCTCTGCCTTTGTGTAAATTTGTGTAAAGTCTTTGTAGCAAGAAACCCCTGAAGCTAAAATCAGGACCCTGGAAGCCAGAATAAAAATTGCCATTGATTTTGGTGCAGGCAAAAGATTCTGGGACATTACCTGACATCGTTCTTTAAATGAATTGAACTATATTAATTGATTATCCTCTGAATGGTAGAATAATGTTCTGTGTTTTTATCAGGGAAGTAGCCATTATTTTTTTCTGTGGCATGGAGTTACAAAACAGTCTTGGCTCATTACACACACAAAAAAAGTTACGATGTGTTAGCAATAAATGCTTAAGTGAAGCAACTCTAGATTTTCAAAACAATACCCATAATCTGGGTATTGTTTTGAAAATTCTGCTTTTTCCTGAAGATCCAAATTTGTCACCATATCTTTTCAACCTGCCTTTTAAAAATTGCTGTAGTTATCTTACCTCTAAAAGACAATTTATTTGGATTGATGAATGGCTTGCTGTAAATTTTGTTTTAAATCCAAGTGGATAATAATAATGAATAATAATAATAATGAATAATTCATTCCTTTGAGCCACGATTTCAAATTTTAACAGCATAAATTCACCTACACTTTTCAAATCAAATCATATTTCATGCTTTTTTCTTTATTAGAAATTGATGAGTTCCACTGATTATTCTCTGGCCTTTTATGCAAGAGATTTTTCAGTATCTTTGATCATTCTTCATTTCTTCTCTTTATTGCCTAATGTATTTCATGTACATTAGTTTTCTCTCCTTCATGGCAGAGGAATAAAACAACTGGTGATGCTGCACAGTTATAATCCCCTAAGTGCTTTGCAATAAAACACAAACCAAAGAGTCACTGCTGTGTGAAATAAATGTAAAATACTGGTCTGTATAAAAATTGTTTTGTGGCACAATAAGAACACTTCAAAAAGAACATTTTTAAAAGGCAAAACAAGAAAAGAGGTGGTGAAAGATTATCTCATCATCTTCCTAATGCACCAGTGGCCTGCATAACTCATGCTAGCCTTTAAAATGGAGCTCTGATTTCATCCTTTTTATTGGGCTTTTTTATATTCCTAATTTGCCAGTGCATATAGGAACTGCGTTCATTAAAGGTTTGGGAAAGAAAAGACTTGTTTTCTTTTTATGCTTATACAGTGTTTACGCTGTTTTGGAATGTTTCTCCAAAGCATACTTGTTTCCAAAGGATAATGGCACTGGGCCCTTCCCTCGGTGAAGCGGGCAAACTAAACACCATTTTTCAGGGAAGCAACATCAACAAAAAATAAAAATATAAGCATTATGTGGAAAGTACCCGATTTCACTGTTCAGTCCTCCTGACTAAATGTTCCTTCTGACTTGAATTTATGCCCACTGAGACCTCAGTTCTGCAGTGCTCTGCATGTGTTCAGACACCAACCCACCAGCAAACATCACCACAGCAAAGTCATGACATTCTTTTTCTCTATGTGCAGTATTGTTCACCTACATTAACCTGTCACATTTGAAACACTTAATTTACAGTGTATGAATAAAAGGTTTTGTAACTTCGACTAATGTCTGCATGTTGAAAACTTTCAATAAGAATGATATGGAAAATAATTCACAGAAATAAATCAGGGGTTTTTGCACCTGCACTTTGAAACCAGTTCCAATACTGCTAGATGAGAATTCATGTTATTGCTGTGACCCTCATTTAAGCTACAGGACATACGCAGCTAGTGGCTTCTCCTTGAATGGCAATGGCATTTTGTGTGAACAGAATCCGACTTACTGCATAAGACAGTAAAACCTGTCTTGCAACTTCTGTTTATCAAAGCACTGACACAAAATACCCCTAAGGCTGCTATAGCTTATGACAGAAGCCCAAATTGTAGTAGTTCAAAATGATAGTCAAGGCTTGATGTCATCACAGCCTGTATGAGCCTAAAATAAATACACCAAAAAAAAGGCAAACATATACTGAGTTTTCTTGCAGAAAAACAAACACGCAAACACACCTTCATACTTGGCATTTAATATTTCAGAGGCTGTTTCATGCTTAAAACCAAACCTAAGCAAGCCAAAACCCACACTTGTCAGAAACAGTGCACTTTCATTTTAGAGTACTTTTAAAAAATAATAAAACAGGAAAAGATGTGACAGGCTGGGCAGGCTGACAGAAACCCTTTTTCATGGCAATTCAGTTATGAGAAAATACACCAAGACTTGGCAGCTCCAGATTCAGTCACATTGTCTGCCTGTGGGCATATAAACATTTCCCTTTAGTGTATTCCAGCCACCATACAATCCAATACCTGGGAAGTCTGGAAATGGGCTTGTGAACTGTTTTATTTTAAAGTCTTCCACTTTGTTTAATGCACAAAATAATTCTTGGAAGACAAAAGTTCTTCCTCCGAAGAGAATGTCAAAGGCATTCATCAATGCAAAGAGCATCTGCACCCTCCTTTGCAAATGAAAGCACTTCATGCAACATGAATAATCTCTCTTAGAAGCAGAGGAACTTTCTTGTTTGCCTAATCCTTTCTGAAGTGACCTGAAATTCAAATCTGTTTGCTGCCTGAATAGTGTTGAGCTGAACTTGTCAATCATTTCAGGATGAGCTCTATCATATTTGAGAGAAAAGGATGGTACTACTCACTTAATGCCACACCATTTAGATAGTGACAGTGCAACCACTGATGGAATCTCCAAATTTGGCCCACTAGTCATTAACATCAGCAGGATGCTGGATGTTCATCAGCAGGACAACAAACCGTGGAAATGGGGAGTGAACAAAGGGTAGAAAAATACTTTGCTTTTTTTTTCCTACTGATTTTGCATGAACTCAGACATAGTTGAAAACCTACGTTTTTCCTTTTTAGTTTTTATTATTAAATATACATAGAATAGATAAAGTGGATGTTTATAGTGTCAAGGCCCATTTGTCCTTCAGTTCCTGACGTCAGTACTTCAGTAGGTCTAACATAAGAGCCAGAACATCAGCCTAGCACTTCTTACTCTCAACACAAAGGAAAATATTTAGGGTCTTGATTAAGCCCTGCCTGCCAGCCATGCCCATCTGGGAGGCTGAATCCCACCATGATCAGTGGGACAGTGGAAGGCCCAGGTGACAGACACAGAGCACAGCACAGAGCTTCTGGGCAAGGGAGGAGCCAGAGCATCAGAAAGAGCTGCACTGATAATCCTGAACCCTCATTAAGCTGGTGGGCACAAGGAGTACCTTACACCCTTCCCTCCCCACCATCTGCATCTGACAGAGCCAGAGAAGCCAGAACAAGTGTTTCTTGTGGCCTCCCATACCTGGTTTTAGGAGGTAAAGGATCCCAGGGCAAAGGAATATCTCAGTGCATCAGCAGGAATTTATTGCTCTTGTTGCATGCTTCCCATACCATCAGATACAAAGGATAATTGATGTCGTTTTTCCTTAATTTTGAACATTGCACATACAGTAAAAAAAAGACAACTCTTATTGTCCTTGTACAACTTCCAAAATCCAAAAGGATAAATTATATCCATAGGAAGCAAAGCCTCTGCCATTGACACTTGCCTGCAGCTTCTTTGGATCTGATACATTTGGATCTGACACATCTGTGGAGCCATTAGCACTGAGTGCCTTTTACGAGACATTGCCTCTGATATTTTTATCATACTCTCCAGACATTATATCATGAGAGCACTGTCAGTGCGGTGCTGTGATAGAGTATGACATGGAGTTTTTCCATAATGTAGCTGAAACTGTCACAAGAAATAGCTTAGCATGGGTGGTATGTGAGGCCATGCAGCCTGTATGCTGGGGGAGTTGTTTAAAGTAGTGAAAAGCATAATTTTGTAGTAAGAACCAAGGGACATAGTGTGCATTTCTTTTATTGTTGCCAATGGCAGCTTCTTTTATCCAAAGAGATTAAAATATGCTCTTAAGTGCCTGCAAAGCCCTGGAATGTGTGGTTTACAGCAGTATTAAGAACTGACCTATAATTACAAATAGACGTGGCACTAGTGATTTATTTGGTAAGCTTCTGAAATGCTGACTGTTTCATTCCTTCTTATAGATAGAATTTAGGTTGCACAAAAGCAGGCAAAGCAGGAGGTCACAGTTTCCCCCCACCTCCCCTTCCCCCAGGAACTCAAACAAAGTATGTTATTTCTGGATGAAGTCTGGGTCTAAATGTTTTCTTTCCTTCAGAATCCATGGCACCAAAACATCCATGGCTCTGTCTAACCTAAGCTGAAGTTGGTCAATTGTTTCTTATATGATACGCTTAATGACAGGGGTTGTCCACTTCATAACAATGGTCCCTGCAGATAAAGCAAGAGGTCAACTCTCTCAAAGGAGACTTTACAGTGATTGGGAATAGCTTACAGACACCACCTTCCTGAACAAACCCTCTTGTAGAAAGCCTTGCCACCTTTGCAAGCATCCAAAAAGTCCAGACACTCGTTGCTTTCCCTGTGCCATGTGAAAAGAGCTTGGCAGAGACTAGTCAGCAGAAAATGGAGGCCTTTGTCTTTACAGTTCATTTGATGCACTTGCTCCGTCACTCATGTAAGACTGAAAAGTACCCATCACCTATGACCAGAGGACTAGCCCTCAAAATATGGCTTAAAGAGTGAAACTGTGAATTCTGTCTTGTACAGATGAACTAGTGACTGATTTTGTGGCTATTGTTCTAAGTCAAGTCTACAGTTTTTTAAAAGAAAGCAAATTTTTGATAGTATATTGAATATTAAGAAGTGAAATCCACTGCTATTTTCATCTCATATGTTGGCCTACTTACTTCAGCAATGACATATTCTGAACTGGAATATCTGAAATTAAGTATTACAGCAATAGAAGAAAACTAACCTAACAGTGCAGCCCTGTGTCAAGAAAGCATAATTTGAGAATTTCAAGTTTAAGAGTTAAATAAGAATTCTTAATGTCAGCCCTAAATAATGAAGGAAGCAATTTCAGGATTGACATTTTGGAAAGAGGTAGGTACTAGCTGAATTGGTTGCTTTTATGCTTTTCTGCCACTTCTTTCTTCATGCTCCTCATAATTCATGAAATTACATTAGCTGAAACTGTGACTCCTTCAAAATAATTTTTCTTTGAACATGAAAATTTATCTTTACCAGATATTATGACAGGAAACATGGTAGTTAAACTGCATGATCTGTTTTAAACAGTGTTTACTGTAAAGTAACTATCATGATCCTGTATGCTACAGGTAGCAGCTGGAAATGGAAGATGCTCCCAATGCTTGCTGGAGAGAAAGGTGGAAGTGTGTCTTCCTAAGCAAGGTGCAAGCCCCACTGTCTGTGCCCCAGCAGGCAGATGGTGACGGCGTGTTCCAATCTGGAATTCATTTCAGCAGTGATAGTCAAGTGCTGTAAAGCAGTAGGGCCTGCTGAGAGTTTTGCTGAAGGGCAAACGTGCTGCATCAGGCCCACTGCAAGGCTAAGGCATTGTAGCTTCAGCCAGCAGCCTCTCACACAGGCATGCTCTCAGAGTCACACTCAGAAACTCAGTTCTAATTTTGCTATTCTTTTGGTATTTTTAAGAAATTACAACTAATTCCATCACAGATTTTCCCATGTACAGTTTTTAACAGGAAATTAACAGCAACAAAAACCAGTTCAATTTGACAGTTATTTGTTATAAATAAATAATGGAGAGTATCCAGGAGCAACAGAAGAAAACCTTCATCTTTTCTTCATGGATATAAAGGAGGTAGCGTGACAATCTTTACAGGAAAAAAATCACATTAAATTTGCAGTTGTAAATGGGGAAGTAACACAAGAGATTTAACTTACAAAGTAAACATGTTTTCAAAGACTTCTAGAAGAAAAAATATTTAGGTTCTGATATGTGGAAGAGCCTTACTCTGTCTAGTTACAGTCATGAAGCAAAGCTAGGTGACAGGAAAAGAGAATAAATCTCCATGCCTTGGTTAAGATTTATTCCCCAGGCTAAGGGTAGCACACAAACAGCAGCGTGGATATTTTTACCTCCATACTGTTCAACCTTGGTTTGAGTTCTTCTATAATGCATTTCTAATTTGCTGTCTTTTCCTTCATTTTGCTGCCCATTTTGCCTGAGGCCTGCTTACTTTGACTGGTTATCCCTTCAGTCTTCTCTACCATCCCGTGCACAGAGAGTACTTCCTCTCTAGTCTATAACAGCCGGCTTGTTACTGCATGCTTCATGGATCTCTCACTTTGAATCAAATTTCACCAAGAATATAGTGCAAGATACAATGAGTGACTTTTCGGATAACGTTGCTGGATATTTATACTTCCATAAAAGGGGAATGCAAAGGACGGGTGAACTTTCCGTGGTATTTTCATGGTGTTTTTGTTTTCCAGAGGCATACCAGTTTGCTGTGATTCTTACAGCTGACCAGAAAGTATGGAAATTCTGTGCTTGCAATCCCTAAATACACTGAGGTGTATCAGTGTTTCAGGAGGGAAGCTGGAGGAGCAAATAAATGTGTTCCTTTTGCCATTTCTAGTCACCTCCAGTAACATGTGCAATGCACACAACCATTAGGGTCTTCAAATATTTCAGCTCATCATAGAGTACAGGTGCTTGCATGTGCTTTTCTCATGCAAAAGCAAAAATTGTTGCAGTAAATAAAAGATTGGTCTGATGTATTGTCCTTTATTTATGGCAAAAATTTATTTTTAAAGCAAATGAATGTACTTGCATGTTCAAACATGAGCTGATAGATCTAACTCCTGCCCTAGTTTTCAGACAGCTAGCCTCCTTGACTGAAAATCTTACATGATAAAGTTTTCATTAATTGGACTTCAAGGATTATAACTGAGAAAAACAGTGACTTACAAAGGTGTTCTTTCACGCATAAGGAGAAAGGTTTATCCAGCTTAATCCTGTTACAGACTCTCTTTGCACAGTTTATACTATTACCATGGCACGGCCCCCTAATACTTCTGTATCTAAAAATCTGTCAGCATTTCTCCAACACTCATTGAACAGCACCCACCCCTATTCTTTTATCTCCCTTGAATTTCATAAGCATATGTGTTTCAAATAATTTGCTTTGACTAAACAAGGCACACAGGTCTTTATACCTGTAGTTGTTTGGGATTGTATGCTGCTTTATGTGGATTGGAAATGTGCCATAACATCCAAAATATGAACAAAAATAAAACCAAAAACAAACCAACCAAAAAACCACCACAAAAAACCAAAACCCAAGTGGTGACAAACTTATTCCTTGGTTTTTAATAATGACACATTGGTGGAATGAATAAGTGTCTATTCCCATCAACTATCTGCATTTTTTTTGTGTTTCCACATAATGTCCTCCCTAAATCTAAAAGAAAAGAAATGAGCCTAGGCTTATTCCACTCTGAAATAAAGCATTGCTTTTTAGACTGTCTAGCAGAACTGAGAGACCTGACACTATAGGAGTAACCTGAAATTTGACCCCATTACTACAAACCTGAACATATCTCATTTTAAACAGTGACAAAACAGCTTAATTTCAGAAGTATAGAACTACATCAAATAAAAGATTTTCAATTTTAGCAAGTTTTGCACTCTCTAAATCCCTCAGAAAGAGCTGAACTTTATGGGTCTGTTTCACAGGATCTGCAAAAAGCAAGCATAAGTTGAGGGCCAAATAAGTTGATTTTTGCAATAAGGAAAAATGATGTCTTTCAAGTAAAATCCTGACCCCAGTGAAGCCAGTGGAAATTTTGGGTTTTTCTTTTCACTAGAGCCAGAATTCCTCTCTGTGTGAGATCTTTCAATGCTTCAACAAACACTTTGAATCCCGTACATCTTAAAAATACATATATATATATGAGGGAGAGAAGCATGCTGAAAAGGATCATTTTAACTTAGTTGAGCCACTTCTCTCCATCATGGATTTACTGACAGTATGCAGTTTACTCTGAAGAGCAATGTCAATACAACAAAACAAAATAAGAATTGGCAACATAAAATTCTTCGTAGTTCTTGAGAGGTCAAATTGGTCCCATCCGTTATAGAAGTTGGAGCTGTTATTGTATGTTTCATCCATTAAAAAAAAAAAAATTCCATTATCTTAAAGCACGATAATATGCCAACAGGGTGAACTAAAACTCTCCAACTGGTAGATGGCAGATGAAGAGAACTCAAAGACGATATATATTATTTCTGGATACTTACTTTTTCCTTGAAATCTTAAAAATAGTAGGTTTTTGTAGCCAACCATAACTTTGACCATAAACCTTCATCCACTTAGCTAGTAAGGCAGTTTTTCAGTGTATCACGATGTTCACAATATATGTAAAAGCTTCTGTATTTGTGACTACTTATGTTGGAAATCTAGTTTCACTAACTCTGATATACAGTGCTTTCTAATGAACACGAATATCTAAGCATATGATGAATTTGCCTTGTCTGTTGTTGATGGAGTAGTTGATGGAATAACTGAAGCAGGTTAGAAGTTAAATTAATTCTACTGCAGGATAATCACCAAGCACTCGATGCTTCCTGAGCACATTTAGCCTAAGCCATTCTGCAATCAGAATGAAGTAGAGACTCAGCTCTAAATGGCTTGTCTACGAACGAATTGTCATTTCTTGCCATAGTGTTGTGATTCTGACCATGAGGGAAGATGCAGGATGAATATGGAGTGAAAGTATGGAAAGGCAGGATTCTGTAAATTATACATCTAAATGAAAGGAGCTAAAGTAGGAGAAGGAGATACAAGATGAGTGATAAATACATCATATCTAGAAATTAGGTGCGGCAAGTAAATTTTTGTTTCTTTTTGACAGCAACTACTTGCATAGTTATGTTCAAGATTTTAGGTCAGATGAGGTTATTTTGCTCATTAGCTTTTTCCTGATAATATTCTTATTGAGGTTTTTTTTTTCAGTTATTTATTCCATACAAGAGAATGACATAAACTAGGAAAAAAAAAAGAAGACGCAAATAATGCAAACAGAAGACATACGTCAAGTCAAGGATTCAATCTAAAATAACAGCTGGCTGAGACAACGTTTGGCAAGGGGAAGAACAATGCCAGAGATATGCATCTCACTGCTGGGTCAGGATTACTTCATATTCAACTGCATGAAATGTATTACCATTTCCTTTAAGTCAATAAGGCATAGAAAAATCATCCAGCAGTGCAGGGACATGTGACATTTCTATGCAATGTCACAGCAGACAATTGAGAACAATCTGACATTGGCATCAGCTTTGGATTTTCATGTAGAGAAACAACCCAAGAAACACGTGGAAGAATTCTTCTACCTTATAAATGTCAGTTTGGTGACTGCACAGATACTTTTCGCAGTTATTGCCAACAAAAGGAAAATAACCCACGTTCTCGGGAGCATCAGGCACAGCATCAGCAGCCGGGCAAGGGAGGGGATTGTCCCGCTCTGCTCTGCACTGGGGCGGCCTCACCTCGAGTGCTGGGGGCAGGTCTGGGTACCACAATACAGAAAAGACACTGAGCTGTCTGAGAGTGTCCAAAGGAGGGCACGAGGATGGGGAAGGGCCTTGAGGGGAAGCCGTGTGAGGAGTGGCTGAGGGCACTTGGTCTGTTCAGCCTGGAGAAGAGGAGACTGAGGGGAGACCTCACTGCAGTTACAACTTCCTTGTGAGGGGAAGAGGAGGGGCAGGCACTGATCTGTTCTCTGTGGTGACAGTGACAGAACCTGAGGGAATGGCCTGGAGTTGTGTCAGGAGAGGTTTAGGTTGGATATCAGGAAAAGGTTCTTCACCCAGAGGGTGGCTGGGCACTGGAACAGGCTCCCCAGGGAAGTGGCCACAGCACCAACCCTGACAGAGTTCAAGAGGTGTTTGGACAATGCTCTCAGGCACATGGTGTGATTTTGGGGGTTATCCTGTGCAGGGCTAGCAGCTGGTCTTGATGGTCCTTATGGATTCCTTTCCACTCAGGATATTCTAAAATTCTGTGAATTTCATAATTACTCCATATGGCCTGAAATTCCTTGAAGGAATTTCTGTTGCAGTTAACACTGCTCTGACCTATTTTCTCTCTGAATCTGCTGACTGTGTTCCCAACCCTCTTACATGCCATAATCAAATCCTTACCCACTCACACTGGACCCAGTAAAATAATTTCTTGAATATTTCCTATCTTTCTAATTGTGCCTTCCTTTTCCTGCTTTCAGGAATCCTTCTACTTTCTTGTTTTAACCTGTGTTTGGAAAAAATTTGTGATGTCAGTCTGTAATCTTGACAGGTGCTGAGACTGCAAATTCCACAGCTTTCCTTAAACTGTGTGGCTTCAAAGGGAGATGCAGGATTTTGGTACACATCAGTGTCAGATGACAATTACTCTTGTTTTGTTTATTTTATTCTTGAAGTTCACAAACACTTCTTAGCTAAGTCACAGTTACCTACCTCCATGATCTTCAGTGCTTGAACTTTCACTTACATATTATTTTTGCTGATATCATCCTTAAGAGAAAGAACTAACCTCGAACCCTTAGATCAGGTTCTAAACTTTGCCTTTTTATGCTTCACTATTTAAATTAGATATCCAAAAAGCAATAGCTGGCAAAAAACCACCTTGGGTTTTTTGGTTGGCCAGGAGACAGCCTGTTTTGGCTAATGGAGGATGACCCATGACCCTGTGAGCCTTCAGGCTTCGTAACTGCAATGTACCACACCTGGCCCAGAATAATCTCCCAACGGGCAAAGGATTTGACAGCCTATTGCTGTACAAATTCTGATAGTACTGAGTAGGTTTCTGGGTTAAACTCTAATTCTTGGTGCAGATTGTCTGAGATGTTCAATTTGGGCTTGTCAATCACACAAAGGGGTGTGGGGGAAGGAGTGCTGAGTAGCTTGGTCCTCATGTTGATCCAAGGCCAGCTCCCAAACCATTTAAAGTGACCAAAAGGCATTTCTAAACTACACAGGCTGATAGCAGCTCTAGAGGAAACATCTGCCAGGTTTGCATATCCCAGTGCAGTCATGCCAGCTTCCAGTTCTCAGATTGGGAGGACAAACCGTATGTGAGGAACCACCTAGATGCTAATACAAGGCTTCCTTGGAAATTCGGAAATTCTGTTCTGGTAGACGACAAGTTTCAAACCCCTTCTTAATCCTCTCATATTGCTAAGAGTGTAGAACAAGCAGAGAAGATATAATTTCACGTCTTCATTTTCTAAGCTCTCAACAGGAGAGAGAGCTGTTCTGGAGTTTTTCTCATTATGCAGGCACACCACAATATCAACCAGTATCTAGAACAATGGAGCTGTCACACAGCACAGAGGCTGGTACTTGCATGGGGGCTCATGAGTGGGGAATGTGTTGCCAAGAGAGATCCAAATCTGTTTCCTTCTGGAGAAAAAAATTTGGAACCTGTTTCTTTGCCATTTCAAATAACAATGATATATTGAGGGAAAAGACACAAAAGAAAGGAGGAGAAACAGAAACAGCTGGAGAAAAGAGAAAAATAACTCTAGTGTAGTACACAATATTAGTAGGACAAATACAAAGATAATAGGAATACCACGCAAGATGTGTTATCATTGGCTACTATTATCCCCCTTATGACATATTGGAAGGAAGAAAATGAAAGATCAGAGTTGGAATTTTCATGGGTGTAAATCAACATCATTCCTCTTTGATTGGAAAAGTTATGACAATTTAGAACAGCTGTTATTTGGCCCATATTGTTTCTTAGGGTTTTTTTTCTGGTCTTATCTTTGTAAGTCACAGCCATGATCATGGGACAGAGGATGGATTGACAATATGAGCTGTGAATCCCATGGGACATGACTGCTGTTTTGAGTTTTGAAAGTCTTTTGAATGCTTAATACAATGCTATTTGAATAACTAACAAAGTTTTCTTTGGCAGAAACCCTATTTGGTATCAGAACAACTAAATGATGACTTCAAATGATAATTACCAAATTGTGTTATTGCTGGTTCACAATTGCATGTGTGAGTGTCGGGAGAGGGAAAAGTTGATTCTGTGTCATTGACCATGTGGGGAAAACTGGTATTCCAGGTTCAAAGGGTATTCTGAGTTCAGAGGGATTTAGTTTAGACTTCAGTTCAGCTTTTGCTTTGAAAATATGCCCTCTTCCTCACGAAGAACAATATGCTGTTTCTTAATTAGGTTTTGGTCTATTTTACCCACAGTCCTTATCCTCTTGTCAAGCGTATTTACAAAGAGTACCACAGTCTAATATGCCTTTATAATTGTGATTCTTTTATGAATTATTTATTGCAGACAAATACTACTTAGTAGCAACGGCAGAGTAGTACAGAAAAAAGAACATAAATTGTTTTCTTCTTTAGTTCCCAATACTTTAAATAGATATCTGTTAGACATCAAAGGTGGCAAAGAGATACTAACTTAACTTAACAACTTAACTAACTTAACAACTGTTAACTGTTCTTTCTTAGTGAAAGAAAACTACAGTGAAATAGAACACAGGAGAGCCAAAAGAAAGCGCTGTCTGAAATAAGCTTGTTTGCAACTGCCTCTTACCTCAACAAGGTAAGAAAAGGAGGCTTGCCGGTGGTTCTGCCCCTCTGCTCTGCTCTGGTGAGACCCCCTGGAGTGCTGCATCCAGCTCTGGGGTCCCCAGCAGATCCACCTGATGGAGCGAGTCCAGTGCAAAGCCACCAGGTTGATCAGAGGGATGCAGCACCTCTCCCACACAGAAAGGCTGAAAGAATCGTGTTTGTTCAGCCTGAAGGAGAGAAAGCTTCAGGGTGACCTAACTGCAGTCTTCCCTTTCCCGAAGACAGCCTAATGGAGAGGAACTTTTTCCAAGAGCATGTATTGACAGGGGAAGGGGGAATGGTTTCAGATTGAAATAAAGCAGGTTTAGTTTAGGTATTAGGAAGAAATTCTTTGCTGTGACGGTGGTGAGGCACTGGAACAGGTTGCCCAAAGCAGCTGTGGATGCCCTGTCCCTGGAAATGCTCTAGGCCAGGCTGGATGGCCCTGAGCAATGTGGTCTAGTGGGAAGTGTCCCTGCCCATGGCAGAAACTAAGTGATCTTTCGGGTCCCTTCCAACTCAGTCCATTCTATGATTTTGTGACAGTACAGAAATCAGCCTGAATCCTCATTTCTTAACCTAGAAGCAGTCAGGTTAACTCAGCTTGAAGATTCACAAGACATTTCCCCTTTTCCAGTGGGAATGTATAGTAATACATAAAAATTTTAATTCTAAGATATTAATTATGATAAAGGCAAACAGAATTCTCCTGTGTTTTCCTTTGTTCACAGAACTATTTCCAGTCTTACAGATGGAAGTTCAGGCAGACAGGTGGTTTTAGTAAGCTCTGGTAAACACAGATTTGCCAAATAAGTAGTCACATGAATGGGAATTTTTATTCATAATGTGAACATTAATTTTCAGAAGCATCTTGTCAGCCACTGAGAAGGTGGAAACTCCCAATATCTGATCACAGCAATGAGACTCCCTTTTCTTTGATGCTACAGGTGAACTGGCATTTTTCCAGGAAAATCAGCACCTTTACTAAAGGTGGCTGTAGCCTCGTGTTGACACTTGCACACAAAATGCATGTACTCAACCTTCTGTGTAATTGCCACATTTATTTGCTGTCATCTCTCTCCATATATTCAAACTCTTGTTACTATTTTTACCCAAAATAGTGCCTTTGATCATGACGGAAGTCTTCTGAGAGGTTGTTCAAGAAGGCCTCACAGAGAGAGTGGTCTGTAATGGGAGTAATGTGGCCACTGTTTGCACCTTTACTTTTACAAGAAGTAAAGCAGAGATATATTCTCATTTGTTGAGCTAACCCAGCAAATGAACTCTTTCTTCTATGTGATTCACAGAGAACTAAGAGGGACAAAGAACTAACATATACTTTCCAAGGAATGATTTCAGGGCTAGTTTAGCTGTCATTGTGTCGAGTTCTTTTCATATAGATAGATATGCAGACAGATGTGTGTGTCTGTGTGCAGCTGCATGTCTGCACGTGTTGCCCGAGATTCAGTGAGACAAGAAAACAGGAAGCAGCCACCTCTCTAATGCTTAGAAACGCCTTGTCTTTCCTCTGTGTCCCCCGAGTTCCCTCCACAGAGACTTATTGCAGAACTCTTCATTTCAGCAGGGAAGTAACAGGCCCCAACACGCTGGTCAACTCCCAAAGTTGAAGCTTTTCTGCCCTAACTTTTTAATGGGAATTTGCCTTCCTTTCAGGCCTTTATTGCAGTCAGCTGGTTTACAGAGTGTTTTCTCTAGAGTGATTTTTTTAATCATTATTTTAGCAATTACTTAAAGACTGTTTGAAATGTCTTGCTTTGATCTAATTCAGGACATGGAGTCTTCTGCCAAGGGATTGACAGTAAGCATGGATTTAAACTTTCTCAGAATAATGTTATTAATTGGGGCATCTTCAAAACAGTCAAATCAGTAGTGGTGTTCTGGTTAAAGCTATAAAGTTTTTTATTAATTCACAGGGTTGCTGTGACCGGAATTCACTTCTGGCTCTTACAATAAGTTTATGGCAGTAGAGATTTTGCTTGAGGCTCAAGTGAAACAAAATATTTGGTCTTAATCCAAGTTAATGTGTTCCCCAGTCAGGATTTCCTCTAATGACTCATTCATACCCCTAATGAATTGAAAAGGATATGTGTAAATTGACATTGAACTTAAACTCCAAGGCTTTTGACGTTTTATCTTTTCTCTGAATTGGTACTATACATCTTTATATTCTAATCACATTTAAAAACCAACTCTTCTTCCTTGTTTTTCTTGCCTAATGAGGTCACATCAGAGAATGCATGTCACATATACAGGATGGGAGAAAGGTGGAGTGTGATTCTGGACAGCCAACCACACATGTATTCCCAGTATAAAACAGTAGCCAAGTAATCCCACAAAGCTCTAATGCTGTAAGATAATGCAAAAACCGGTCGGGTTCAGCTGCTCTGTGGGATCTGCTTCTGTGCATGCTCTTACCCTCTGAAGAGTGCAAATCCACGTGCCCTTAAACAGGAGCATTTCCCCAGCAAGTGATCTGGCTTCAGCATGGGAGGGAGAAGGAGCTACACCAGGACAGTTATGGAGCAGACATGTAATCCATTGCTTCAAATTCTGTCTTGCCTTGTGGCAACTTGCTAATGTGGCCGTATTCATAAGTGGTCTTGGTACATAAAGGAGAGGAATAACGGATAGAAAAAGAGAGAAAGATTTATTAGTATCTGTAATCTGTTGTGAGGATCACACTCAGAAGCTTTCCGATTTGCCAACATTAACTTTCAGAATGAAAATCTGTGGTGTTGAATATTCACAAATTCAAAGTTGTGGGCTCATATTATTGTCAAAATATCAGGGAATTTGAAGAGATCGTTTATAATCTATCCAAAAAACTTTTGGGAGGAGGCTTGAAAACATACTGGAAATACACAGATGGTTAGAAAACCTATGAGAATGGACAGCTTCCTATTTACATTGGGCAAAGTCAGACTCAAAACTCAAATAGCTGAATGTGAAGATGGACAAAGCAAACATAATTTAACAGTGAAGCTAATGATCTATTACAACAACATTGTTAGGAGTGGAGTAATCAAGATTAGATCACTTTCTGAAAAACATTCTCTAGTTCAACCAGGAATTGTGGGGCTTTATGCCAGAAGCCAGAGTAGCTGATTATGGTAATTGTCCCTGACCTTTTCACGCAGTAATGCCATGTACTAGCTTTCCAACCATACATGCTATGTTCAGTTCATCTGCATAGCTGCGCCAAACGTGTAAGTAGGACCTTGGATGTCGCATTGTGAAATTCTCTGTGTGATTTATCCAGCAGAACAGATCAAATAAATAAGCATTTAATAAAGGCCAGGCTTGAGTCTCCTCTCCCCCCACAATGCTGCCAACTAAATGGCCCCTTAAGATTGCAGAAAATACTTTTTGTCCAATCCCAGAAACTAAGCTATATGCACTAAAAGATAGTTTTGAACTCATTATTTGGCTTTTTGTAATCCTCTCTCTTCTTATGGGTGAGGAACTGATCTGCATTCTTTTCAAGGCAAACTCTTGCTTTCTGAATTCTGCTGATGTCAGATTGGCCCACTGTGGGCTAGCAGATCAGGTTCAGGCATTACAGGCACTGCAAACAGTGCAAAAACACAGCAGAAAAACAATTGTTTTAGTGCGGCCCCAGCTTTGTAGTCTCAATTTTCCTTCAGATGCAGCCGTTCCACGAGCCTAAGATGGCCGGCTTACTCGTCAGCATATGTGTGGTACCATTTGTCACAATCAAAGTCAAACAGTAAGTCATTACTTCTAGCAGTCTAAGCAATAGTCATCATTTTCACAGCCTAATAGAACTGTGCCTATACCATAATTTGCTGTATTTTTAAGTGCTTCTAAGAATTAAAATGTTTTTCCAGACTGAGCAAAATTTTTGATATATTTATTGCAGGGTAAACTGAAGGTGGGAAAAATTAGGACTAATGCTTTTTGAAAGTTAGATGCATGGTTGACTTGATCTGTGTCCTGTTTATCTCCACTCAGAATCTGAAGGTGAAGACAGGAACAATTCACCTGGTTTGGACTCACTGTTTTGAAATCAGTACATAAATTCTGTCATGCTCTAAAAATAGTAGTTGTTCTCACTGATTCTCAAAGCTAAATGTGTTTTTAATTTTTTTTTTTTTAAAGAGAACATCTAAGTGCCCCAACGACTGCCTTGAATGACTGTGAGTCATCACAGTTCATCATTTGACCAAACGAAAGCTTGTTCTTTGTTATTTCAGGAGATACCCTTACACTGAAATCGCTAGGTTTTGCTTAATATGATACAGTTGGTGATGTTCCTTGGTGGAGATATTATACATCAGCAGTCCTAGATCACCCTCTGGAAGTTCACAGGCTGCCTGTATGTATTAGTTACCTAAAGTCCATAGGGTTACCAACTGTTAAGAGTTACCTGTACAACACTGATTCCCAGCCTTGATGCTCTGGAAAAAATGGCAACATACTGTATGTTGCTGGACTCATCTCTTCCAAGCTTCTGCTGCCTCCTTTCTGTTCTGGTGTATCTTTAGCTTCACAAGACTGCTGCACATTTCCAGGAACTAGTATAGAGGCACCGGCATTGGTCCTGCATAGGTACAGAAAATCTCCTGCAGGAAGTGTCTCCATGGGCTTTCTGCCTTATGTAAAATGTGGTCATGTCTTCATGAGCAGTGTTATCAAACACCACACTTTCAAATCTGTCTCAAACTCATCTCCTACAGGAATTTCAAAAGTAATGGAGGGTTTTGTCTTGTGTTCATTAACATCAACGTGCGTGATCACTGATGGATGCTGTGATTGCCGCTGACTGCCATGAGCCCTTGGTGTGGGCCACAGATCAGTCTGTTCTCGTGTGCATCCAGCCACACTCTGCAGCTGACACAAACACTGGCCTTGCCTTCACCAAGTAGGAGCACTGAGGTTCAACAAGCCACTAAGTGATCCTGGAGAGACATACTAGAAAAACAACAGGCAACACATTTTTGAATCGCTTTACTCCATTGGGAATAGGATTATCAATGACAAGTTTTTTACTATTTCAGCAAGTTTTTGTGTCTGCACGCACAGGAAAAAGAGACCTAACATTCTATGATTTTATGTTAGACAAAAAATAATGATGAGGCCATGTAACTGGCAGTAAAAATCTATCCTGAAGTTCTTACAAGAACTGAGGTTGTATATCATAATTTACAGGTTTTTTTCAGTCATACAGCCTAATCAGGACTTCTTGTTTAAACAATATTTTCAGCAATCATTTCAGAAGTACATACATAAGCAGGGTTATCAGTACCAATTGAGATACTATTATATATAGTACCTACAAAGACGCTTGGCAAGCTTTTACCTTACAAAGTGTATTTGCATATGAATGGTATTTATAGACTCCAAATTAAAATAAGATTTTTTTTGGTTTGTTTTTTCATCAGCGCTGTTTGTCAGGCAGGCCATACTCCTATACGACATTGTATTCTGGAGCTGACCTGCATTCCTTTCAAACCATTTAATCACACACAGCTGACCAACATTCCTGGATAAAACCACCTAATCAAGTGCATTACAAATACCCCAAATGGTTACTAATCTCCATATAAGTACAAGTGTGAAATGTGCAGTATCCAAATATCCTTTTCCTAAAAGCAAATGACATAAAAGCAGAAGACCTGTCCAAAGTATTCCTTTCTCCACGTTCAATATGCACAGACATTTTTAAGGTGGTTGAGATAGTATTGCACCACATAGTTGGTCTTGCACATGAACATTAAAATCCATAACTGTAATTTATATTCAAGCTTGTTTCCTACGCATCTTAAAAATGAAATTTAAGAAGAAAGAAATATTACAGCTTTCAACTTCTGGGCAAGTATATTAAATAAGCTGAAAATGCATGACGCTGCAGCACCTAGATAGCTCAAGTATCATACCACGGAGGACTATATTTCCTTTCATCTCCAAGTTGCTGGGTTCAGATGACAAGCTTCTCAAGGTTGTTACTGTCTGATGACTGTGTCTCAGGATTAAGCAGAATTAAGCTGGGAGGGGTAGGGGGGTCTTATGCCCACTCTGATTAGCACTTTCACTAGAAATCCCTACAGGAAGAACGGAGACCTACTGAGCTGGAGACAAAACTGTTCTCCCCATTTCCAGAGACACTCGTCCAGAACAGTGCTATGTGCTGACTGATGTGGGCATGCTTGTGGTACTGCTGAGTGTGCTCTTAAGTGTTCTGTGGGCAGTTGTTTTCCAAAACGCCAAACTAACATAAATTCACTTAAATTTCCTACACGCATCTCTCCGGCTTTTGCAGTCCTCACCCATCAGAGTAAATGAAATCTAAGATGTTCTGTGTTTGAAAGGTAAATCACACAAAACCAGTGGAAGGTGGAAAGGCATATAAAGGGATACACATTAAGAGACAGATGGATAATGCACCTATGAAAAGTAAGGGGGAAACAAAACAGGCAAAGAGGAAAACAAAATCACAAAGAGGAAAACCAGCCAGAGGTTCACTTTTCTGCTTTCCTCCTGCTGCCATCAGATGCCTGAGGGGCAAGGTTTTTACTCGGGCTAACCTCTTTGGAGGACTCCTTTCTTCCTGCAGCGTCTGAGGGACAGCCGGCGGGTGTCTGCCCGCCTCACCCAGCACCCGCAACGGCTGGGTGCAGAAGCACTTCTAGCAACACCATGGGAGAAAACGCTGGTTTCTCGCCAAGGCAGGGTGGGACCAGCTCGATGGGAAGGTGTATGAGAGTGCCACCGCCTCTGTCCTCATGAACCTATGAACGAGAGTGGAGCAGCGAGGCTTTCCAGGTTTTATAGCAGACAAAAAAAACAAAAA